>CATIWC010002165.1:0-273656 GCA_948472305.1 Vicia faba
ATATATATATATATATATATATATATATATATACTTATAATATATATATATATATATATATATATGTATATGTATATATATATACGTATATACGTATATACGTATATATATATATACGTATATACATATATACGTATATATATATATATATATATATATATATATATATATATATATATATATATACACGTATATACGTATATACATATATATATATATATATATATATATATACATATATATATATATATACATATATACATATATATATATATATATATATACATATATACATATATATATATATATATATATATATATTATATATATATATATATATATATATATATATATATATATATATATATATATATATATATATATAAAATAAAAACAAACATGTACGAAGAGGGAGGCGTGAACGGAGGCGGGGAAGTGGTTGAGGGTGTTGGATCGGAAGGGCCGAAGGGTTGTTGGAAATTTTTTTTTGGATCTGTTTCTCCGAGTTTCTGTTCAGAAATCCTGAAATAAATCAAAAATAAAAGAAAGATTGAGATTGTGAAATTGTGAATTTATTGGATGAAAAATAGTGTGAAAGAATGACCTATTTAAAGTGATAATTAGGTCAACAAATTAGGAAAATAAAATTAATTGGAAAATCAGATCTTCCTTGGTCAGTAAGCTGACCAATCAGAAACTGGTTATGACATAAATTGACACCAATTGGCCAATAAGAAACAACTAATTAGAAAAGGAAATATTTTTGGTAATTATTATAACTTTTGCACTCAATTTTGGTAAAAAGTGCATAAAATCAAATAAATAATAATTTTTTTAAAAATGCCATTATAAAAATAACGAAAATTAATATTTAAATATTAAAAAAATAATTTTTTTGTGATTTTGGAAATAATCAAAATAGAAATAGTTAGTAACAAATAAACAAAAATATTCAAAGTGCACCAGTTGAGATTTGAATCCTTGACCCTATGCTTCTAAGCTATGCTTCCTTACCAATTGTGATATGTAATTTATTTGAAATAAAAAGTCAATTGAAAGTATATGAAGGCGAGCAATTAAAAATATAAATAATATAAAATAAATTATTATATTTTTAAATAGACTTGAAAATGAATATTTATAAAACCCAAAATGTCAGGGTGACCCAAAAGAATTTTTTAAAACTCTAAGATTAAAAATAATTTTGATTGTAGCACTAAGGCGGGGAAATTTAGGGTATGACAGCTGCCCCTATTTAATTACTCTTCGATTGAAGCGTGCGGGAGGACAGAGTTCTCGTATGTTTGAAACAGAGGGTTATTAAATAATGGAAGATCCCAACAATTGACCAAAGGATTATATGGATACATTGTACAATGTCCCCAAGAGTACGGAGAAATAGGAAAAGATGATGATGTATCATCCTACCAGAGTTTGAACAAAGAGTAAAATTAAACTATATGTGACGATGCAGATAACTCACCAACACCTAGAACAAAGAGTAGATTTTTGCGTATTTACCATGACCTAGAGGTAAATAACACAAGTTTGAAAATTGATTTGCTAATGCTTCGAGACTAACATAGTAAGCTTAAAGCAGATTCTGTATACTCATCACAACCTAAGGGGTGAATAACGCAGAGTTTGATAATAGATTTCCGCATGAAGATTAACACAGTGAACTATACCGCAGATTTTCGCATACCTACCACAACCTAGGGGGTAGATAACATGAGTATAGGTTTGTGTATTTATCACGACCTAGATGATAAATAACATAACTTTGATAATTCGCATACCTACCACAACTTAGAGGATAGATAATACGAGGATAAGCTTGTGCATTTATCACGACCTAGAGGATAAATGACATGAGGATAGGCTTATGTATGTATCACGACCTAGAGGATGAATAGTATAATCCTGAAAATTCGCATACCTATCACAACCTAGAGCATGGATAATTGAAAAAGTTTGTGTGTTTATCACGACCTAGAGGATAAACGACACGAATATAGACTTATGTATTCATTACGACCTAGAGAATGAATAACATAAACCTGATAATTCTTATATCTACCGTAGTTATTTGTAGTTGTGGAACTCTTTCTAAGTTTTTCTAACCAAAATAAACTTTGATGTTTTATCAAATGCTCTTTGGTGTTTCCGTATGTTAGATGTACTGTGATACGGTGGGAGAACTGACTTGAGGTTTTGCGTTTGTGTTCGCAAATGTTCGGTTGAGCAAGAGTCGCCACCGACTTTTTATTTTATCCTAAGGAAAGGTCAAAAAGCACAGGAAAGACCTTTGAGATGTTTTTCTTGGGTTCGGGGAGTAGATTATAGAAAGGGAAGGTATTAGCACCCTTTCTATCCATGGTTATCCATGGGCTCTTAGTTACTTGCTTAGATCACTTGCCTTTTCTTTTCAATTGTTTGAAATGGTGCTTTGTGTGTGTGGTTTTGAAAATGTTTTGAAAAAAGATGCCTTGTCTAGGCAACCTTTGTAATGACTCTTGTTTGAGTATATACAAAGGTGTGATTCTTTTTGAAAAGATATTTCAATGTTTTGAAAGTTGTTTTGAAGTTGTGTTGTGAAGTGTGTTTGAAAAATGGCAAGGATGTTTTTGCAAGATTTTTGATCAAGTAACTAAGAGTTTGTCTACCCTATTTTACTCAAAGATTTTTCTTATGTTTGTAACCCTTTTAACAGTGTCGTTTCACCATTGTATTTGGTGAACAACCTTGCGTTAGGATGTTAACGCGACGGGTGTGGGTCATCGTATAGACCATGAAAGCAATAGTGTCAAGTGTCTTTGGCAATTTTCTTGAGGGACTATGATCATTTTGTTTAGGCAACAAGATAGCGTCATCGAGGGACTATGATCATTTTGTTTGTTTTTGCTTTGTTTTTGTTTTGCCAAAGTACTTGACATGCAAACATGGCCCATTTTTGAAGGCAACAAGTGGAGTAACCCTAAGGGTGCAAGTGTGCATTGTGTTTGTTTTTCATGCATGTTTATCTTGAATTAGGTCAAGCTATTTGTTGATTGATTTTGCATACAAACCCTAGGTCTATCATGGCATAATTTGGAAACTTTTAAATGTGCGAGAATTTAAAGTCCTAGATTATTACAACATGATTAGGGAGGGGGGTACAAGTTTGAATTGGGGGATATTTGACAAGGAAATAAATGCTAAGTTATTACAACCATATCGAATATACAAATTAATATTTGGCATTTAAATAAATACAATTAAATAAATATCAAAATGCAATGTATTATGCAAAAAAAAGATTGTTTATGTATGTGAAAAAGTTTTCATGTTTGAAGTATAAACAAAACAAAAAAGTCATTTTTTGGTTATTTTGGTTGTTTAGGGCAAAACCCTAATTTTTTTTGAATAAATAGTATTATTTATTAACTATGTACAATATATATTAATTTATACAAAAAAAGTAAAAAGGAAGTATATTGTAGAAAAAGTATTTTTGGTGTCAAATATTAAATAAAAAATAAAAGTATTATTTTTGTATTTTTTGCCCTAACTATCTAATAAAATATACAAGTATTTATATATTATATATTAAACATGCTAAATATGTTCAAAAATAAAATATTGATTATTTACAAAAATGTATATTTTAGAAAATGTTTTCAAAGTGTAAATAAAAAATAATAACTAAAAATAAATATTTTTTATATTATTTTTTAGGGTTTTAAAATGAAAAGGAATTATATTTATTTACCTACATATGCTTAGTAAAGTAAATAAATGCCAAATAAATATAAAAAAGGATGGAAATTTTTTTTTGTGTTTTTTATGTTTGAGCAAAAAATATAAAATCAGAATCAAAAAGAAAAATGCAAAAATGTCAAATATTTCACACAATGGGCCAGGGGGGGTGCAAATGGAAAAAAGGGGTGCAAAAAGCCAAACTGACTCAGGCCCAGCCCAAACCAACTCTGTCTTCAACCTCCAGCTCTGTTTGAACAACAAAAAACGTGCGTTTTCTTTGCTTCATACAAACTCCTGATTCCTTGATTTTTAGCCAAAACTCATAACACAAACAATGTAGAGCATCAAACCACGATTTCAAACATATAAAATACTTGACCTAACTCTAAGAAACCAGGGAGAATTTCATCACCCCCAATTTCTGACCTAGTTTTTCTTCAATATTCATGGCTAAAATTCTCACAGCATGCTTAATATAAATGAAAAGTGAACACGTGTATGGCTTCAGGGATATGAGTAGAGCATGTTTCATTCACAAACCTAAGCTTAATCATGCCTGGATAGAGAGATAGAAGTCCATAGATTACCTGTTTCATCTTGACTTGAACAGAGCAATGTAGCAACTTTCAATGGAGTTTGAGCTTTTGTTGAGCTTGCCTGAAGTCCAAGGATGCTCCCCAAATGCCTAGCTTACTTTGAAACCACTTGTATCGTGCTGTAGAAGTTCACCTGCACAGCTTGAAAGTGAAAATGGAAAACTAGGTTAGGGGTGTTACAACTTGAGTTTAAGGCTCAGAATAGTTTCAATGGATGGTATGGAATGTGTTTGAACAAGTTTTAGCCAAAGCGCACGAGTGGAATTGATTATGGAACTCAAGTTGCAGGGGATGCCCTGTTTCTGCAACAAGGTGGTGTTTTGGTTTATTAGGAGGTATGAGGGGTGGTTTAGTCGTGTTTCAGGCTTGGTTTGATGTATGGAAAATGTTCACAAGGTTTGCTTAAGCTCTAGTTTGCAGGAAATGAAAGTTGTTTTAGTTTTGCAATGTTTCTTCTTTTTGAAGCGAAGAGGTTCAAGTTCTTATGC
The DNA here is from genome assembly GCA_948472305.1 of Vicia faba. Taxonomy (NCBI): domain Eukaryota; kingdom Viridiplantae; phylum Streptophyta; class Magnoliopsida; order Fabales; family Fabaceae; genus Vicia; species Vicia faba. Next base: position 4,826 of record CATIWC010002165.1, read on the forward strand.
AGGCCTGTGACCTCTATCCCTCTATGATGCAGCATTTTCTCTTGATAAATTGGATTTGTGCAAAAATCTTTGCCTCAAAGATCTGGCCTGTACCTCAAGGATTTGGAACTTGACATAAAGTATCACTTTTCCAAAATGGCAATTTTGCTTTTTCCAATTAAGGATTAATTTAGCATGTATTGTCCAAATGAATGAAATAAAGCCTTAAAACAATGGTTAGGCATTAAATTATTGAGTGTGAAGAGGTTTAGAGGCCTGCAAGCTATCACAAACCCTGCTGATTTGAAAAATGCAATTGTTATGAACATTCTTTGGCCATGAACAAAAGTGAGTTTTGGCCAACTTTGCAAATTCGATTCTCTCTAACCACAAGGGTGTTTGAGAAGTTATTGGACAATTTGGAAAGCTTTGAATGTGTACTATAATCCATCTTTGTAATGAAAATTGAAACTCCAAGTGGAACCATGTGAAAAATGGCCAAGAAGTTGGACAAAAATCTTGCCTAGAATAGGGCAAAATTTCTCTAAGTTAAAAATGTTTTGTACTCTTGTTCCAAAAATCATAACTTGAGATACAAGCTTCCTTTGAGAAAACTTTGTGAATAAAAGTTGTAGATTTTGAAATGGACTATAACTTTCATGTTTCAAGTTTTGTTTGAATCCATTTTCATCTTGGTAAAAAAATTGGACAAAGTTAGGAAAAAAATAAGAAAATTTCATAACTTAGAAAATTTCTAAGTTATGAAATTTTTTCATTTTAAACCCTAATTTGCAATTTTGGGTTTCTTGATGAACAAGTTTCATAATTTGACATGTCTTGATGAAAAATGAATCTTGGCACTTGATTTTGACCAAAAAGTCAAAGAGTGACTTTTCAGTATACAGTCAAATTTTGATCAGTTGACTGAAAAATTCATCTGTCAATCCTATGCATTTGAGATCTTTTGAACTTGTTGAATGGGTCAAGACAATGCCATTGAGTCCTTGAGTCCATATGTGAGCTTGGTTTGCTATTGGTTAGGTCAAACAGTCAAAAATTGCCTTTGTGCAGTCAAAACCCTAAAAATGACCATTTTGCCCTTTTGGTGATCTGATCAAATTTCCTGTGGAATTGTGATCCAAACTTGACCAAATGGTTCATGTGAGTTCAATATGTTGATGTGGGTCAAAAATCATGAGGTTTGACTGTCAATTGGCCACATTTGACTTTTCCCCAATACAGTTGATTTCTAGGTCAACTGTCCAATTGACTAGGCAAAGATTGGAATCAAGGCTTGAAACCTGGTATGGATAAACTTGTAAGTCCAATATGAAGCATGAAAGTCACTTTGGGCATTTTAGGTCAAAACATCCCTGTGCAAACTCAAACCCTAATTTGGGTCAACATTGCAAGGAGGGGTCTTGAGCAGAGCAAACCCTAACTTGATCTTGAGTTCCAAGAGTCTTGTGGTGAGAAAATGTTGATGAAATGAGAGGGCAAATTTTTGGGTACAACAGTTGCCCCTCTTCAATCTTCTTGAACCTGAAGAGTTAGATTGGCAAGATTGCCTTTCGCGACTCGAAGGTAAAAGAGGATTGGACACTAGAGTGCCCGTAAATTTGCACTCGTCAAAGCGTAGTTGAGGGAATGGGCTTAAAGATGACATTTGGAGATGGTAGAATCTTGCTGGAGATGGGCTTAGAGATGTCATCTGGAGAGGTGACAAAATCTTGTCCGGGATGGGCTTAAAGATGCCATCGGGAGATTATTTGTTGAACTGTATGTCGTTTGGTGAGTGAGGTAGTATCAGAAAGGTATCCATGTTTGGAACATCTCTGGACTGGGGGTCTGAATAAGCAATAGATTGACATCCATGTTTGGAGAATCCGTAAACTGTTTTCAGAAGTCTTGGAATTGAATAAGCAATAGATCAACATCCATGTTGGGAAGCATCCGTAAACTGTTTTCAAAAGTTGAAGTTGAAGCTTATTAATCTTATCCTAAAAAGGGTAAAATATTAGCTGAAACACAAAGTTATGTTACATGAGATGTATGATGCAATATATATGTTATATCAATGTTTATGATATATGAATGTAGTGAATGCGCATGTAAGCTGATGAGCTGTCTTGCTGAGGATAGATGAATCCTAGATGGCCGGAGATAATAGAATCTTGACTGCTGCCGGGGAAAGTGAGTCCTTGACTGCTGCAGGGGATTGAAAATCCTTTGATCGTTGATAATGAGAAGCCCTGGGACCGCTGTTGGGGAAATCAGGAGCTTGGATTATATGTCAATCTACTGGGGATTCATGTTTTGAGGAGATCTTCACTGGAGAATATGTGAATACTCTGTGAGGAACTGAGAATGAGAGTCTTCATTCTGCTTGGGGAATAAGAATTCTGTGGGGAATAACCATACTGTTGAAAAGTAGCTATCCTGTTGAAGAGTAAAACTCAGGATTCTGGAAAAAGCTTATTCCTGTCTGGAAGAAGTTCATGTTTAGGTTGTATGCCACTTTAAGAATGAGAATCTTCACTTTGTCGGGAATATCAGGAGGTTGGGTGTATGCCAATCTGCTGGGGAGGCCAAAATGAGAATCTTCATTCAGGTCTTGGGTCAGAAGATTGGGTGTACGCCAATCTACTGGGTTTTCAAGGATGAGAATCTTCATTCTGTTAAGGGTCAGGAGGTTGGGAGTATACCAATCTTCTGAGGTTTCAAGGATGAGAATCTTCATTCTGTTAACGGTTAACTGTTATCTGGTTGATCTCCAGGCTTTCACATAAACTCGTATTGCTATCTGGTCGTAATCCAGGCTTCACAATAACTTGTTGAGCTGCTATCCGGTCAAATCCGGGCTTTTGGCTTGTGTTAAAGATATACCACTATCTGGTTGACTCCAGGCTTCGTAGTATTCTTGGCTGCTCTCTGGTCGTAATCCAGGCTTCACAGAAACTTGTATTGCTATCTGGTCGTAATCCAGGCTTCACAATAACTTGTTGAGCTGCTATCTGGTCGAATCCGGGCTTCACGGCTTGTGTTAAAGATATACAACTATTTGGTCGACTCCAGGCTTCATAGTATTCTTGGCTGCTATCTGGTCGTAATCCAGGCTTCACAGAAACTTGTATTACTATCTGGTCGTAATCCAGGCTTCACAATAACTTGTTGACCTGCTATCCGGTCGAATCCGGGCTTCACGGCTTGTGTTAAAGATATACCACTATCTGGTCGACTCCAGGCTTCGTAGTATTCTTGGTTGCTATCTGGTCGTAATCCAGGCTTCACAGAAACTTGTATTGCTATCTGGTCGTAATCCAGGCTTCACAATAACTTGTTGAGCGGCTATCCGGTTGAATCTGGGCTTCACGGCTTGTGTTAAAGATATACCACTATCTGGTCGACTCAAGGCTTTGTAGTATTCTTGGCTGCTCTCTGGTCGTAATCCAGGCTTCACAGAAACTTGTATTGCTATCTGGTCGTAATCCAGGCTTCACAATAACTTGTTGAGCTACTATCCGGCTGAATCCGGGCTTCACGGCTTTCTCTTAGGAGATACCACTATCTGGTCGTAATCCAGGCTTCGCGGTAGTCTGATACTGTTATTCGGTCGTAATCCGGGCTTCACAATATGCTGTAGAGATCAAGATACTATCTGGTCGAATCCGGGCTTCATAACTTGAATTTTGTGAGAATTTGATCTTTGACGACCGTAACTTCCAATAGGTGATGAAGGAACTTTTGAACGACCGATCAATTTGAAATGTAATTTGTTTTGGAGAATAAATCCTTGACAAATGTTGGGGAAATAAACCCATAACCGAAGCTGGGGATTGAAAATCCTTTGATTACTGAGGGTGAGAAATCCTTGTTGACTTGTGGGGAATGAGAATTCCGACGATCTCTACTGGGGAATTTAAAACCTGGGAGACTTATGCTGGAGAAGTGAGACTGAGAATCTTCAATCTGATGGGAAGTATCTCTGTGGGGAGAATGTTCACTGATCTGGTTCCGCTGGGGATTGATAGTTGGAAGTTTTAGCTCTGCTGGGGATTTCTTCTGAAAGGGTATCAAGATATCTACCTATACCTTCAATCTATCAGCAATCATCTTTTCTTAACTTTGTAAGCAAATGATTATGTTCAAATGCATATGCCTATTTAACAAAACATTGGACGTTTCTCAAATAAAACATAAGTGTGAAAAAGAAAAAAGAAGACAAAGCAAAATTTCTGTATTTGGAAAAGTATTTGTATTAACTTTTTATGAGTATCTTTGTACAAAGGAGACAGACATCCTAGTAAGAGAATGTTGTCGCAAACATTTGAAAAATTTATACAAAAGAAAGATGGCTATGTGTAACAATTCCATGGGATTCCCATTCTGCTATAGCCTTCATAACTCTGAATATCTTGTCCATTCACTGCTTCGTCCGCCGATGATTGGATTGATCAGAAGTTCGGAGCTTGTTGATGAAGAGATTATTCTTTAAAGTGATCCGACGAGACATAGTCATACGCTCAATTCCCTAACTTTTTCCTGAATCGCCCTTTCGGGTCTTCAATCCACCGGGAAACCCTTTTTTGCCCAAGCCGCCCTTTCGGGTTTTCAACTTGCCGGGTGTACAGATTTTTTTTGTTTTATCCCTAACTTTTGCCTAAACCGCCCTTTCGGGTTTTCGGTTCACCGGGATGCCCATTTTTGCCCAAGTCGCCCTTTCGGGTTTTCGACTTGTCGGGTTGTTTCATGCGTAGTATCTTTTGACTATGTCTGCGTTTACAGGGTGTGGCAAATCGTCGCCGTCCATGGTGGTCAGAATCATTGCACCACCGGAAAAGATGCTCTTGATTACAAACGGTCCTTCGTAAGTAGGAGTCTATTTGCCCCTGGGATCACTTTGCGGCAAGATGATCCGTTTGATTACAAGATCTCCGACTTGATATACTTGACGTCTTACTTTCTTGTTGAAAGCCTTGATCATCCGTTTTTGGTACGTCTGACCATGGCAAACAGCAGTGAGTCGTTTCTCGTCGATCAAATTGAGTTGATCAAGTCGGGTCTGAATCCAATCGTCTTCACTCAAACCAGCGTCCTTCATAATCCTTAAAGAAGGAATCTGAACTTCCATGGGTAAGACAGCTTCCATGCCATATACCAAAGAAAATGGGGTTGCCCCTATTGAAGTACGGGCCGTGGTACGGTATCCATGCAGAGCAAACGGTAACATCTCATGCCAGTCCTTGTAGGTAACTGTCATTTTCTGAATGATCTTCTTGATGTTTTTGTTCGCGGCTTCAACAACACCGTTCATCTTCGGTCGATAGGGAGGTGAATTATGATGATAAATCTTGAACTGTTCGCATAGAGCGGTGATCATGGTATTGTTCAGATTTGTACCGTTGTCTGTGATGATCCTGTCGGGGACACCGTACCGGCATATGAGGTTCTGCTTGATGAAGCGGGCAACCACATTTTTTGTAACAGAGGCAAAGGAAGCTGCTTCAACCCACTTGGTAAAATAGTCAATAGCGACCAGGATGTAGCGATGTCCATTGGACGCTGTGGGCTTGATCTCTCCAATCATGTCAATGCCTCACATTGCGAATGGCCAAGGAGCGGTCAGAACATTGAGAGGAATAGGAGGAATATGTATTTTGTCGGCATAGACTTGGCATTTGTGACAAGTACGGGAATGTTGATGGCAATCAGCTTCCATGGTAGACCAGTAATAGCCTGCCCTTAGAATCTTCTTAGCCATCGTATGCCCGCTCAAGTGGGTGCCAAAAGTGCCACTGTGTATCTCAGTCATGATTAACTCTGCTTCAGCTTTGTCTACACATCGGAGTAAAACACAATCATGGCTGCGCTTCTAAAGGATGCCATTGCTTAGGAAGAACTTGGCCGCAAATCTCCTTAAGAACTTCTGGTCATTTACGGAAGCTCCTTCGGGGTATTCTCTAGTCTGGAGATACCTTTTGATTTCATGGAACCAGGGTTGTTCCACTACTTCTTCGGTATTAATCTCATGACAATGCGCAGGTTCATCCATTCGCTCGATGGTAATTTGGGGAGCCTCGTTATCCCAGTTGAGTTTAAACATGGAAGACATTGTAGCCAGAGCATCTGCTAGCTGATTCTCTTCTCGCGGGAAATGCTCGAAGGTAATCTGCTTGAAATGAGGCAGCAATGTTAAGACATGTTCTTTGTATGGGATAATATTAGGATGTTTGGTGTCCCACTCTCCTTTGATTTGACTGATAACCAAAGCCGAGTCCCCAAATACGACCAAAGATTTGATCCCCATGTCTATAGCAGCCTTGAGACCAAAGATGCAAGCTTCATATTCAGCCATGTTGTTGGTACAGCTGAAACAAAGTCGGGTAGTAAAAGGTGTATGGAAACCTTCTGGGGAAATGAGTACCGCACCGATACCGTTTCCAAGTGCATTTGAAGCACTATCAAAGTACAGGGTCCATCGGGATCCATTTTCAGGTCCGTCATACGGTCTGTTACCTTCAATGTTGTCCAAAGTCATGATGTCCTCGTCCGGGAAGTCGAATCTCATGGATTGATAATCTTCGATAGCTTGATGAGCGAGATGGTCAGCTAGTACACTCCCTTTTATAGCTTTTTGGGTAGTATACTGGATGTCATACTCAGTCAGGATCATTTTCCATCTAGCGATTCTTCCAGATAAATCAGGCTTCTCGAAGATATACTTGATCGGGTCCATTTTGGAAATCAGCAAAGTGGTATGAGTCAACATATACTGCCTTAGTCGGCGAGCAGCCCATACCAAAGCGCAGCAAGTTTTCTCGAGCAGTGAGTAGCGAGTCTCACAGTCGGTAAACTTTTTGCTAAGGTAATAAATGGCATGCTCTTTTCAACCAGACTCGTCATGTTGGCCCAGTACGCACCCCATTGAGTTGTCCAAAACAGTCAGATACATGATTAACGACCTTCCTTCGACGGGGGGCACCAGAATAGGAGGTTCTAGCAAATACTCCTTGATCTTATCAAAAGCAATTTGACAATCATCGTTCCATTCGACTACCTGATCTTTCTTTAATAGTTTGAAAATTGGCTCACAGGTAGACGTCAGGTGAGAGATGAACCTGGTGATATAGTTCAAGCGTCCCAAGAATCCTCTAACCTCCTTTTCAGTACGGGGGGCAGGCATTTCTTGTATAGGCTTTACTTTTGCTGGATCGACCTCAATGCCTTTGTTGCTGACAATAAATCCCAGAAGTTTACCAGACCTAACTCCAAAAGTTCACTTACTTGGATTCAGCCTGAGTTTGTATTCCTTCAACCTGGCAAACAGCTTTTGCAAATGTTCAAGGTGTTCCTCTTCCGTTTGTGATCGAGCTATCATGTCGTCTACGTAAACTTCAATCTCATGATGTATCATATCATGAAACAAAGCTACCATGGCGCATTGATAAGTTGCCCCTGCGTTCTTCAGTCCGAACGACATCACCTTGTAGCAGAAGGTACCCCATTGTGTAACAAAGGTTGTTTTCTCCATGTCCTCGGGGGCCATTTTAATCTGGTTGTAGCCCGAGAATCCGTCCATGAAAGAAAAAACCTTGTGTTGAGCTGTGTTGTCAACCAAGATGTCAATGTGCGGCAGCGGAAAATCATCTTTAGGGCTAGCCCTGTTCAAATCCCGATAGTCCACACACATTATGACCTTGCCGTCTTTTTTGGGAACGGGCACAATGTTAGCAACCCATTGTGGATAGGATGTAACAACCAGAAAACCAGCGTTGAATTGCTTCATTACTTCAGCTTTAATCTTCTCAGACATGTCAGGCCTCATTCGGCAGACTTTTTGCTTGATCGATGGACAATCTTCTCTTGTGGGGAGAGGATGAACCATGATATCTGTGTCTAACCCTGGCATGTATTCATAAGACCAGGCGAAGATTTCAACATTTTCATTCAACAACTGTATTAAGCGCTCCTTGACACTTGGTTCCAGGTTGGCACCCACTTTGACTTCTTTCCTATCTTCCTCTGTCCCTAAGTTGATGGTTTCCAACAACTCTTCATGAGGCAAGATGGCCCTCTCTTCTTGTTGTAGAAGTCTGGCTAACTCTCCCGGTACTTCACAATCTTCGTCATCTTCGTACTCAGCCTGATTGACCAAATCTTTAGAGTTTTTGAAGGATAAAACAGAATAGTCACCCATGGAATCCGGAGTGGATGGGTACCTGCATTTGTGAGTGTGGGTGTGTAAGGGATAGCCATCCTTAAACAAACAAAAATGAAAAAGGAAAGAAAATGAACACAGCAGTTTATAAATGAAAAACGTCCAATGATTCATTAAACATGGCATATGATTATGAAGAGAATCAAGCCCTTACAAATGGACCTACATGCCCCGGGCAAGGCATGAGGTGAAAAACAGTGTGCGGATTGTTTTAGTAATTATTACAGACCAACAGGAAATGTTCGAAAGATAAATTACTGATTGATGAAAGTAATGGGAACGAAGTCTTTCGCCTCCCAGTTGCGCAGTCCTCCTTCAATGGTTGGGAAGATCCAATCTTCAACGTTACCCTCTTCGTCTTCGTCTTCTAAAGCATTGATTCCATGAGGAGAAATCTTGATGGGTGTCCTTTCAATTTTGGAGTGACGCATAGCCTTTTTCCCCGCAGCGGTAAACCCCAACCCAAACTTGTACGTCTTGTGAGGAAAGTCAGGCAACTGTCCCCACACTGTGCTCTCCCCCTCCTTCATTGCAGCCTTTGCGTCTTTCAGAGATGCCATCCTGGCCACCTGCTTGGGTACCTCAGCTACTGCCTTTGCCACTGCAACTTCGGGAGAAACTTCCTCGAAGTGTTGAAAGGGTGTTTCGATGAATTCGCCATCCACTTCCACATACCGAAAGGAATTCAGATGACTGATCATGTACTCCTCCTCACTGTGTACAATTATGATTTTACCCTTAACAGGGTACTTCAGCATCTGATGTAGAGAGGAAGTGACTGCCCCAGCATTATGAATCCACGGTCTTCCTAGCAAGCATGAGTATGATGGACGGATGTCCATCACGTAGAAGGTTGAGTGGAACACTTCAGTGCCTACCTTGATGGGAATGTCGACCTCCCTATGAACCATTCTTTTAGACCCGTCAAAGGCCCTGACAATGATATTACTTGGTTTCAACTCCAAGCCTTCACAATCCAACCGGTCCAGAGCTTTCTTAGGCAGCACATTTAGGGAAGAACCAGTATCGACCAAGACATGGGCGAGAGTAGTTCCTCGGCATTCAACTGACACATGCAGTGCATCATTGTGCTTGCTTCCCTTAGGAGTCAGGTCAGCATCAAAGAAACCTAGGCCGTTGTCAACGGTGAGACTGGCTACACAATCCTGAAATTAGTCGGCTGAGGTCTCTTGGGGCACATGGGCTGTCTTCAAAAACCTTATCAAGGCTTTGGCATGAGCCTCCGAACAAAGCAACAGGGCCAACATGGAGATCTTTGAGGGGGTTTGCCCCAATTGCTCCACCACATCATAATCACTCTTCTTAATCATTTTCAGAATCTCCTCCATTTCTTTTTTAGAGGTTTCGGGGATGACCAATGGCTGAGCCCTCGTCCTGACGAGCTCTTCTTGGATCCCTTTCCCTTTATCAGCAGCAGCAGAAGGGGCAACCATAGGAGTAACAACTTCTTCAATCATTGGAGTTCTTGCAGATAGTTTTACCGGTGCAGGGGTAACCTTGGGAGCAGCTGAGGGTCCAAAGATTGCCTTTGGAGGGGAAATCTCTGGAGAGAAAATTCTTCCACTTCGGGTAATTTTGCTCGTTCCGGCAATGTTTCCAATGTCGGAAGTCTCTTCATCAGAACTCTCTTCAATTATTTCAATTTGTTTAACACCGTGGTAGTAGATTTCTCCACCATAGTTCCACGGTATTGATTTGTTAAATTTGTATGGGACAAGCCCAGGCATGGTTATCTTCAAAGGTACAATCTTCGGAGCGGATGTAATCTTAACAGGTCTTTTGGGGACCTTGGAAAGATTGGCGGAAATGGTTATTATTGAAACTTCGTTGATAGGAGTTGGAGTAACATGAGTCTTTTCGAAAAGAATTTCTTGGTTGTCCATTAGGCGCTGGATGCCTAACTTCAACAGTGGACAGTCGGTTGGTAAGGAGGAATAAAGGTAGCAATCTTTTTTACAACCTGGGAAAATCCCAGCTTTCAGCAAATTCAGCTTGATTGTTAGTAGTGGAGTTATCAGATCATCAACAGTAGAAACAAACAGATCTTCTTCAACAGCATGGACATTGCGACCATGCTTTGGCATTGGAGCGGAGATTACATTCGGCTTCTCAGGGGCGTCGAACTCAACCTCTTTAGCGTCTATCAAATCCTGAATTTTATTCTTAAGCGCCCAACAATCGTTGGTGTCATGCCCGACGCTGTCAGAATGATAGGCACATTTAGCATTGGGATGATAGTACGGAGATGTGGTGTTAGTGCTTTTCGGCGCCTCCCTTAAACCAGTCAGATTTAGCTTCAACAAATGGGGAAGAACTTGTGCAGGCGTCATGTTGATGCGGGTGAACTGCCGTTGTGGCCGTACACCCCATTGTTGATTAGGTCTCGACTGATTGTTACGAGGCTGATCATTTGACGAACTTTGAATCACCACGGCCCCTACGGTCGGCCGGCGCTCAGCTCTTCCCAATCCTTTCTGAGAGTTTATAACAGTTGCTTCTTTCTTAGCTGGGAAAGGTATTTTAACAGCTGTGGAGGCAGAGGCATCCCTTTGAATTTTTCCGCTCTTAATACCAACTTCCACCCTTTTGCCAGTCAGAATCAGTTCAGTAAACCCTGCAGAAGAGCTCCCGATCAAATGGTTGAAGAAAGGGCTAGATAGGGTCCCCAAGAACATATCAACTAGTTCCCTATCTGAAAGCGGTGGTTGTACCCTTCCGGCCAAGTCGTGCCATTTCTGGGCGTATTCTTTGAACCCCTCATTTGAGGCCATCCCCATACTTTGTAGCTGAGTACGGGTTGGCGCCAAGTCGGCATTGTATTGATACTGGCGATAGAAGGCAGCTCCCAAGTCTTCCCAATTATGCACTTCCGACCTCTCAAGCTGGTAAAACCAATCTAGCTGTGTACCAGACAAGCTGTCCTGAAAGAAGTGTACCCAAAGGTTTCTATCGGATGAATGAGGTTGAATTCTTTTGACATATGACCTCAGGTGCATCTTTGGGCAAGACAGACCATCATATTTTGCGAAAGTTGGTACCTTGAGTTTGGGAGGGATAACAATCCCAGCAATCAGTCCCAATTCTTCAAAATCTAGCCCGGGAACCCGTTGCAACTCCATGGCTGCCAGTCTATCCTCCAGGTTTTTGTATTTGTCATCCGCTGGCGGGTATTGCTGCTCTGAATAATCTTCATCTTCCTCAACCTCTTCTTCTTCAGCCTCAGACTCAGAAGGTAATGCATCTCCTTTTCCTTTGTCGGTCCCCTCGTTAGATGTGGAGGGGAATTCAAGAACTCTCCTAGCTTCATTCTCAAATCTTCTTCCCAGTGTAGCTACCCCAACTCTTTTCTTTTTCTTTTTTCCTTTTTCTTGCTCTTTATTCCCTAACAATGCTTTAAGATCCCCCTGACCCTTTGCCAAGGTCATGAGAAGCTGTTGAAACTGTGAGTTTTGTGCTTGCAGATCTTTGACCGTCTGCTCAATATCCATCTTACTGAAATAAACAGCAGGAAGATAAGGAAACCTGGTGTGAAGACCTGTTTATGCATATGATGAATGATATGTTTATTCATGTAGTGCATTCAAGGATTTAGAAATTCAAATTTGTTACAGACAAAAAGAACACACGTCATATTAATAAGAAGAAATTTTGTCAGTACATAAATGCCCCATGGGCCAAATATTACAAAAACTTCTTAAGGTAAAAAGACGTTGCGCATCCTCTTTAGTGCGATGTAGGTGTTGAGAGTCTCTTCCTCGTGGATTCGGCGGGTAAGCTCCAAAACCTTCTTCTCACTGGCGTAGAAGCTGGCTTCAAAAGTATCCCTCTCTTCCTTGAGTTGGATCCAACTCTTCTGCATTTCCTCCCATGATGTTGGCATGTCAGGATGTAGGATGGTGTATGGAACCTCTCCTTCCTTAACAGGCTCTTTGATCAAAGGGAGAATGTGAGGGTAAGGCATCATAAGACTCTGGGCGCGGGTTCGTACCCACTTAAGGTAAGGCTCAAGAGGGATGGAGTTCTTGTGTCCCAGTGTCTTACTATCTACCTTGTTAGGCATCCTCCAAGCTCTGATGAATCTTTGTCGAAGTCCTTGCGCATCATTGTCGAAGTCAAAAACTAGGTCATGAATCAACATGTCATGAGGGCCATCCCTCCGAGCGTATCCAAATTGTCTTAAAGCTAGACAAGGGTTGTAGGTAATGCCTCCCCTAATGCCAAGTAATGGAAGATTAGGGAACTCACCATAGCGATCGATGATGATGACATTTTCCCTGGACCGAGAACACCAATGTACATCAGAATGTGTGAGGTCATCAATCGTTGTGACCACCTCAAGCCTTGTTCATTCTTCAAAACTGATTGTGGAAGGTGAGAAATAAACCACCTTGCAAGGAGAGGAGTACATCACATGAGAACACCTCTCTTCCTCATTGTTCGTGCGTAAAATGAGTGGAGGATGTCCCCAAGCAATGTAGGTATGGGATTCCTGGATAGGAAAATCTTGACAGCATTCACATCTATAAGTTGGTCAGGATTTGGGAACAAGACCAACCCATAAATGAGGAGTGCCACAATCTCTTCAAAGGCTTGCAGATCCAAAGAATTCCAACACTCTTGTGCCTTCTCAAACAAGAATTTTTCCAAGAAGCCTTTGACACCACTTCTAGTTTCCCAATGCCCCTTGATGTCAGATGGTTGCAAGTGTAGTACTTGAGCAATATCTTCAGGTTTTGGTTCTTTTTCTGTACCAATTGTTGAGAAAATTCTCAAGAGTTGAGAAAATTCCTCCAAAGTAGGCACCAATTGGTAGTCGGGAAAGGTGAAACAGTGGTGAAGGGGGTCAAAGAACTGGAACAACACTTTCACCATGTCTTCTTCAATGCTGGTGTTGACTAAGTTGAGAAGTCTACCATGTCTTTCACTGAAGAGAGAACTTTCTGGAATTCTGGATGTAAGCTCCTTGAGTTGAGGAGGGATTCTCACAAGGTTGACTTAAATGGTTTTTCTGCGAAGAGATTCCATGACCTACAAAACAAGAACAAAGATGAAGATCCAAACCCTTGAAATGGTTAGTGGATGCATATGATGCTTTATGATGTTCATGATGTATGCACAAACACATGTACAAGCAAGTCACACAAAACCCTAGTTTCAGGCTTGCATGGGGTTTCATAGGTAAGTACCCTCTTGAGTTTAGTTGGCTTAAAACCTGTCCTAAATAGTAACCGGGTTCTAAGGAGCTCAAAATCATTGGATTGTTTTCTATGTTCATTGTTTTGGTTTAGCCACTTAACTAGCGACCAAAATATTCCAAGAAAACAACCCTCAATGAGTATAGTATCGAGTATCTACCAACTTCGGACTGCACAAAGCCGGTCATCTCACTACCCCTAATAAAATGCCAAGATGGTCAAGTAAGGTTCTAGGTCATTAGTGCTTAGTGACATCACTCAGCGGCCCCGTACTCTCCTTGATTGAACTCAAGGGTTACTGGTACTCACAAATATGTCGCACTAATATAGCTATTGCTTCAACCGTGTCGGTATACCCCGCACAGTTTCCACAATGTATTGCTATCTATGAATGTTTCCCAAATCTGGGTGGAGGATTTCAAGCCCAAACAAGAGAAACAAAATGTAAAGCAATCAAAGCAAACAATTAGTCATGCAAAAGGGTGATCTAGGCCCTAAGGTTACTCCACTTAAAAAGCTTTCCCCAGCAGAGTCGCCAGTTTTGTGATACGGTGGGAGAACTGACTTGAGGTTTTGCGTTTGTGTTTGCAAATGTTCGGTTGAGCAAGAGTCGCCACTGACTTTTTATTTTATCCTAAGGAAAGGTCAAAAAGCACAGGAAAGACCTTTGAGATGTTTTTCTTGGGTTCGAGGAGTAGATTATAGAAAGGGAAGGTATTAGCACCCTTTCTATCCATGGTTATCCATGGGCTCTTAGTTACTTGCTTAGATCACTTGCCTTTGCTTTTCAATTGTTTGAAATGGTGCTTTGTGTGTGTGGTTTTGAAAATGTTTTGAAAAAAGATGCCTTGTCTAGGCAACCTTTGTAATGACTCTTGTTTGAGTATATACAAAGGTGTGAGTCTTTTTGAAAAGATATTTCAATGTTTTGAAAGTTGTTTTGAAGTTGTGTTGTGAAGTGTGTTTGAAAAATGGCAAGGATGTTTTTGCAAGATTTTTGATCAAGTACCTAAGAGTCTGTCTACCCTATTTTACTCAAAGATTTTTCTTATGTTTTTAACCCTTTTAACAGTGTCGTTTCACCATTGTATTTGGTGAACAACCTTACGTTAGGATGTTAACGAGACGGGCGCGGGTCATCGTATAGACCATGAAAGCAATAGTGTCAAGTGTCTTTGGCAATTTTCTTGAGGGACTATGATCATTTTGTTTAGGCAACAAGATAGCGTCATCGAGGGACTATGATCATTTTGGTTGTTTTTGCTTTGTTTTTGTTTTGCCAAAGTACTTGACATGCAAACATGGCTCATTTTTGAAGGCAACAAGTGGAGTAACCCTAAGGGTGCAAGTGTGCATTGTGTTTTTTTTTCATGCATGTTTATCTTGAATTAGGTCAAGCTATTTGTTGATTGATTTTGCATACAAATCCTAGGTCTATCATGGCATAATTTGGAAACTTTTAAATGTGCGAGAATTTAAAGTCCTAGATTATTACAACATGATTAGGGAGGGGGGTACAAGTTTGAATTGGGGGATATTTGACAAGGAAATAAATGCTAAGTTATTACAACCATATCGAATATACAAATTAATATTTGGCATTTAAATAAATACAATTAAATAAATATCAAAATGCAATGTATTATGCAAAAAAAATATTGTTTATGTATGTGAAAAAGTTTTCATGTTTGAAGTATAAACAAAACAAAAAAAAAGTCATTTTTTGGTTATTTTGGTTGTTTAGGGCAAAACCCTAATTTTTTTTTTGAATAAATAGTATTATTTATTAACTATGTACAATATATATTAATTTATACAAAAAAAATAAAAAGGAAGTATATTGTAGAAAAAGTATTTTTGGTGTCAAATATTAAATAAAAAATAAAAGTATTATTTTTGTATTTTTTGCCCTAACTATCTAATAAAATATACAAGTATTTATATATTATATATTAAATATGCTAAATATGTACAAAAATAAAATATTGATTATTTACAAAAATGTATATTTTAGAAAATGTTTTCAAAGTGTAAATAAAAAATAATAACTAAAAATAAATATTTTTTATATTATTTTTTAGGGTTTTAAAATGAAAAAGAATTATATTTATTTACCTACATATGCTTAGTAAAGTAAATAAATGCCAAATAAATATAAAAAAGGATGGAAAAATATTTTTTGTGTTTTTTATGTTTGAGCAAAAAATATAAAATCAGAATAAAAAAGAAAATGCAAAAATGTCAAATATTTCACACAATGGGCCAGGGGGGTGCAAATGGAAAAAAGGGGTGCAAATAGCCAAACTGACTCAGGCCCAGCCCAAGCCAACTCTGTCTTCAACCTCCAGCTCTGTTTGAACAACAAAATACGCGCGTTTTCTTTGCTTCATACAAACTCCCGATTCCTTGATTTTTAGCCAAAACTCATAACACAAATAATGTAGAGCATCAAACCACGATTTCAAACATATAAAATACTTGACCTAACTCTAAGAAACCAGGGAGAATTTCATCACCCCCAATTTCTGACCTAGTTTTTCTTCAATGTTCATGGCTAAAATTCTCACAGCATGCTTAATATAAATGAAAAGTGAACACATGTATGGCTTCAGGGCTATGAGTAGAGCATGTTTCATTCACAAACCTAAGCTTAATCATGCCTGGATAGAGAGATAGAAGTCAATAGATTACCTGTTTCAGCTTGACTTGAACAGAGCAATGTAGCAACTTTCAATGGAGTTTGAGCTTTTGTTGAGCTTGCCTGAAGTCCAAGGATGCTCCCTGTTGCACCCCAAAATTTGCCCTCTCATTCTTCAGGAAATCATCCTGGATTCTCAGAGTCTCCCTGAAACAAATCCAAGTCCTGAATTATCATTTCTTCCCAAGAAAACCATTTACAAGAGCAAAATGATCACACAAGCTCTAAAAGCAAAACTCTCACCTTAAAAAAATTAAATTCTAAATATTTGGAATTTTTTTCTAAAAAAATGGGTGTTTAAGAAGAAAATAGAACTTCAGAACTTCTGGGCCAGCCTCCAGACAGAAACGGTCAGAAGTTGCAAGCTTGGCTCAACGCAGTCAGAAGTTGGCTCTTCAGCAGCTACATCAACTCAGTCAGAAGTTGCAAACGTGATTCAACACATAAGTCTCAAACAGAACACGGCTCTTTCAGCAGTTATGCAAGTTCAACCAGAGTTTGCTAGAGGAATGCTAAGGAAGCAAAGAGGTCTGAAGGCTCCTTCAGAACATGCTGAAATCAGAAGATGAAAGGGTCAGAAGAGTGGGTGTTACACTGACACAGAATCTCTAAGTCCAGGATTTCCAGAAGCAAGTCCAAGGAACGTGTTAGAAAGTCAAGAGAATCCCCAGAATTTGCTGAGACAGCAAGAGGCCAAGACCAGAGCATGGTTTACGTTGTTTTTGGTAAAGCAGAACTACTGGTTCAGGTTTTTTTCCTATTACAAGAATTTTGGTGTTGATAAGTCTCATCACCATTTAATGCCCATTAATGCTCCCAACCACTCCTGAACATTCATCCAAGAGGTCTCTTCACGTGTGGCTTGGTAAACGCCTTTATGCAGATTTAGGCATGGGTCTACGCGCCACCTTCCACCTATAGAGGTCACTTCTCCTCAATCCTTGCCTGCTGTTCCAGCCTAGGCTGAAAGGCTATCCTTTATCACAATTTTCCAGGAACTTCTTTCAAAAAAATAATAATTTAACCTCTGTTGGCGCCTTTAACGTTCAAGAATCCACAAGAGCTTTGCCTATAAATAGAGCACCATTGTCCATCACAAAGGGGACGTGAAAAAACATCCAGAAAAATTTAGAAAAAACAGAAAACTCTGGTGAAGAAAACCTTGTGAAACTCTGCCAAAATTGCCAGTGTTTCATAACTTTGAACTTCCTACCTCCAAACTTCATCAATACCCAGTTTTCTTTGTGACTAAAGAACACCCTCTCAGCCTCTGACCATACATACACATACACCTTCACAACCCCTCCAAAGAAAAGAACCTGTCCAGAACACCATCAGAGCTAAAAGCTAGCTCTCACTCACAACCATTTCCAACAGCCAGGTAAGCACCTGCTAACCTTCATCGGGCTGCTAAGCATCATCAGCTTTGCATGCTCAAAATAAACAAAATGTAAACATCATGCTGCTGCTGTTTGTGTTCTGAGGATTTTCATACCTCATAACGTTTAGATAGGAAGTGAGTCAGCATAGAACCTGCCTGTGACCTTGATTGGTTCTGCCTCCTGAAACACTTTGACATTTGCTGAAGCTGTTCCAAACATGTTTTCTGTTTTATGGAAAAATAACAAAATTGCAGATGTTCTGACTAGTACAGGGAGAAGCCAAGTGCTGATTTTGATGTTAGCACATCTGAAGCCTGTTTTGCTGTCAATAACATCAGAACTTCTGAGAATTATTGTATTTCCAGCAGGATCAGAACTTCTGATATCCCCACTAACAAACTTTTGTCTTGTAGCGCATGGGGGTCAGAACTTCTGATCTTCCCACTAACAGGTTTCTGTTTTGCAGGTGCCAGAGTCAGAAGTTCTGACTCATACAGTTTAACCAAAAGGTTGATAATCTGGCAGCAGGCCTGAGTCAGAACTTCTGATGACCTCTCAGCAGCGCGCTGGCTCCCTCTCTCTTTCTCTCTATCTTGTTTTTGTTACTTTCTTTTCTTATCTATTTTTCTCGTTGAACTACCCCATGTACAAATATGTATCCCCACCCCCTAATTACTGTAATAGCCGTAGGATTTTATATTCCTGCTTTTTTATTGCTTTTAAATATAAATGCTAGTAATTAGGATGTGTATGGCAAGATAAAATCAATGAAAAATAGAAAATCCTAATTCAAAGATAAACTCTTGTATGCAATAAAACACACTTGCACACTTACACCCTTAGGGTTACTCCACTTGTTGCCTTCAAAAATGGGCCATGCTTGCATGTTGAGTGTCTTTGGCAAAACAAAAACAAATCAAATGATCATAGTCCCTCGATGACGCTTTCTCAAGTTGCCTAAAAATGATCAAGTCCCTTAACGAAAAAATTGCCAAAGACACTTGGCACCATTGCATTCATGGTCTAAACGATGGCCCGCGCCTGTCCCGTTAACATCCTAACACAAGATTGTCCACCAAATACAATGGTGGAACAATACTGTTAAAAGGGTTAAAACATAGGAAAAATCTTTGAGTAAATTTAGGGGTAGACAACTCTTAGTTACTTGATCAAACTTGCAAAACACACTTGCCTACTTTCAAAACACACCCCACAACACAATTTCAAAACAACTTTCAAAACCTTGAAATATCTTTGCAAAAAGACAAACACCGTTGTAAAACATTCGAGTAAAGAATTGTTACAATGGTTGCCTAGACAAGGCATCTTTTTCAAAACATTTTCAAAACCACACACATAAAGCACCATTTCAAACAATTGAAAAGCAAAGTCAAGTGATCTAAGCAAGAAACTAAGAGCCCATGGATAACCATGGATAGAAAGGGTGCTAATACCTTCCCTTTCTATAATCTACTCCCCGAACCCAAGAAAACATCTCAAAGGTTTTTGCTGTGCTTTTTAACCTTTCCTTAGGATAAAATAAAAATTCGGTGGCGACTCTTGCTAAACCGAAACATTTGCGAAAACAAACGCAAAACCTCAAGTCAGTTCTCCCACCGTATCACAGAACTGGCGACTCTGTTGGGGAATATATTTAAAAGTGGAGTAACCTTAGGGCTTAGATCACCCTCTTGCATGACTAATTATTTGCTTTGATTGCTTTACATTTTGGTTCTCTTGTTTGGGCTTGAAATCCTACACCCGGATTTGGGGAAACATTCATAGATAGCAATATGTTGTGGAAACTGTGCGGGGTATACCGACACGGTTGAAGCAATAACTATATTAGTGCGACATATTTGTGAGTACCGGTAACCTTTGAGTTCAATCAAGGAGAGTATGGGGCCGCTGAGTGATGTCACTAAGCACTAATGACCTAGAACCTTACTTGACCATCTTGGCCTTTTATTAGGGGTAGTGAGATGATCGGCTTTGGTGCAGTCCGAAGTTGGTAGATACTCGATACTACACTCATTGAGGGTTGTTTTCTTGGAATATTTTGGTCGCTAGTTAAGTGGCTAAACCAAAACAATGAACATGGAAAACAATTCGATGATATTGAGCTCCTTAGAACCCGGTTACTATTTATAGGACATGTTTTTAAGCCAACTAAACTCAAGAGGGTACTTACCTATGAAACCCCATGCAAGCCTGAAACTAGGGTTTTTGTGTGACTTGCTTGTACATATGTTTGTGCATACATCATGAACATCATAAAGCATCATATGCATCCACTAACCATTTCAAGGGTTTGGATCTTCATCTTTGTTCTTGTTTTGTAGGTCATGGAAATTCTTCGCAGGAAAACTATCCAAGTCAACCTTGTGAGAATCCCTCCTCAACTCAAGGAGCTTACATCCAGAATTCCAGAAAGCTCTCCCTTCAGTGAAAGACATGGTAGACTGCTCAGCCTAGTCAACACCAGCATTGAAGAAGACATGGTGAAAGTGTTGTTCCAATTATTTGACCCCCTTCATCACTGTTTCACATTCCCCAACTATCAATTGGTGCCTACTTTGGAGGAATTTTCTCAACTCCTGAGAATTCCTATTCTTAATCAACTACCCTACAATGGTATGAAAAAAGAACCAAAGCCTGAAGATGTTGCTCAAGCACTACACTTGCAACCATCTGACATCAAGGGGCATTGGGAGGCTAGAAGTGGTGTCAAGGGCTTCTTGGCAAAGTTCTTGTTTGAGAAGGCACAAGAGTGTTGGAATTCCTTGGATCTGCAAGCCTTTGAAGAGATCGTGGCACTCCTCATTTATGGGTTGGTCTTGTTCCCAAATCCTGACCAACTTATAGATGTGAATGCTGTCAAGATTTTCCTATCCAGGAATCCCATACCTACATTGCTTGGGGACATCCTCCACTAATTTTACACACGAACAATGAGAAAGAGAGGTGTTCTCATGTGCTGTACTCCTCTCCTTGCAAGGTGGTTTATTTCGCACCTTCCACAATCTGTTTTGAAGAATGACCAAGGCTTAAGGTGGTCACAACGGTTGATGACCCTCACACACTCTGATGTACATTGGTGTTCTCGGTCCAGAGAAAATGTCATCATCGTCGATCGTTGTGGTGAGTTCCGCAATGTCCCATTACTTGGCATTAGGGGAGGCATTACCTACAACCCTTGCCTAGCTTTGAGACAATTTGGATATGCACGGAGGGATGGCCATCACGACATGCTGATTCCTGACCTAGTTTTTGACTTCGACAACGATGCGCAAGGACTTCGCCAAAGATTCATCAGAGCTTGGAGGATGCCTAACAAGGTAGATAGCAGGACACTGGGGCACAAGAACTCCATCCCTCTTGAGCCTTATCTCAAGTGGGTAAGGAACCGAGCACAGAGTCTTATGATGCCTTACCCTCATATTCTCCCTCTGATTAAAGAGCCCGTTAAGGAAGGAGAGGTTCCCTACACCATCCTATATCCTGACATGCCAACATCATGGGAGTAGATGCAGAAGAGTTGGATCCAACTCAAGGAGGAACGGAATACTTTTAAAGCCAGCTTCTACGCCAGTGAGAAGAAGGTTTTGGAACTTACCCACCTACTTCACGAGGAGGAGACCCTCAACACTTACATCGCACCAAAGAGGATGCGCAACATTTTTTTATCTTAAGAAGTTTTTGTAATATTTGGCCCATGGGGCATTTATGTACTGACAAAATTTCTTCTTATTAATATGACGTGTGTTCTTTTTGTTTGCAACAAATTTTGAATTTCTAAATCCTTGAATGCATTACATGAATAAACATATCATTCATCATATGCATAAACAAGTCTTCACACCAGGTTTCCTTATCTCTCTACTGTTTATTTTAGTAAGATGGATCTCGAACAGACGGTCAAAGATCTGCAGGCACAAAACTCACAGTTTCAACAGCTCCTAATGACCTTGGCAAAGGGTCAGGAGGATCTAAAAGCACTGCTTAGGAACAAAGAGCAAGAAAAAGTGAAAAAGAAGAAGAAAAGAGTTGGGGTAGCTACACTGGGAAGAAGGTTTGAGAATGAAGCTAGAAGAGTTCTTGAATTTCCCTCCGCATCTGATGAGGGAACCAGTAAGGGAAAAGGAGCTGCACTACCCTTTGAGTCCGAAGCTGAAGAGGAAGAGGTTGAGGAAGATGAAGACTACTCAGAGCAGCAATACCCGCCAGCGGACGACAAATACAAAAACTGGAGGATAGACTGGCAGCTATGGAGCTGCAAAGGGTTCCTGGGTTAGATTTTGAAGAATTGGGATTGATTGCTGGAATTGTGATCCCTCCAAAGTTTAAGGTGCCAATTTTTGCAAAATATGACGGGTTGTCTTGCCCAAAAATGCACCTAAGGTCATATGTCAGAAGAATTCAACCTCATTCATCCGACGGAAATCTTTGGGTACACTTCTTTCAGGACAGTCTGTCCGGTACACAACTAGATTGGTTTTACCAGCTTGAGAGGTCAGAAGTGCATAACTGGGAAGACTTGGCAGCAGCCTTTTATCGCCAATATCAATATAATGCTGACTTGGCGCCAACCCGTACTCAGCTCCATAGTATGGGGATGGCCTCAAATGAGGGATTCAAAGAATACGCTCAGAAGTGGCGCGACTTGGGCGGAAGAGTGCAGCCACCTCTTTCAGATTGAGAGCTAGTTGATATGTTCTTGGGAACCCTATCTGGCCCATTCTTCAACCATCTGATCGGGAGCTCTTCCGCAGGGTTTACTGAATTGATTCTGACTGGCGAACGGGTGGAAGCTGGTATTAAGAATGGAAAGATTCAAAGGGATGCCTCTGCCTCTACAACTACTAAGAAGTCATTTCCGGCCAAGAAGGAAGCAACTGTTATATACTCTCAGAAAAGATCGGGAAGAACTGAACGCCGACCGACCGTGGGGGCCGTGATGATCCAAAATTCATCAAATGATCAGCCTCATAACAATCAGTCCAGACCAAATCAGCAACGTGTGGAGCGGACACAGCGGCAGCTCACCCGCATCAATATGACGCCTACACAAGTTCTTCCCCATTTATTGAAGCTAAATCTCACTACTATCAAAGAGGCACCAAAAAATGTGAACACGTCTTCCCCACATTATCATCCCAATGCTAAATGTGCCTATCATTCTGACAGCGTCGGGCATGACACCAACGATTATTGGGCGCTTAAGCATAAAATTCAAGACTTGGTAGCTACAAAAGAGGTTGAGTTCGATGCTCCAGAGAAACCAAATGTGATATCCGCTCCAATGCCGAAGCATGGTCGCAATGTCCATGCTATTGAAGAAGATCTGTATGTTTCTGCTGTTGATGATCTGATGACACCACTGTTGACAATCAAGTTGAATCTGTTGAAGGCTGGGATTTTCCCGGGATGTAAAGAAGACTGCTACTGTTGCTCCTCCCTACCAATCGACTGTCCATTGCTGAAGATAGGCATCCAAGTCCTAATGGACAGTCAACAAATTCTTTTCGAAAAGATTCCTGCTATTCCAACTCCTATCGAAGATGTTTCAATAATCACCATTTCCACCAATCTTTCCAAGGTCACTAAAAAGCCTGTTAAGATTACATCCGCTACGAAGTTTGTTCCTCTGAAAATAACCATGCCTGGGCCTATCCCCTACATTTTTGATAAATCAATACCATGGAATTATGGTGGAGAAATCTACTACCATGGTGTTAAAAAAGTTGAGATAACTGAAGAAAGCTCTGACGAAGAAGATGCCGACATTGGAAACATTGACGGTACAAGCAAAATTACCCGAAGTGGGAGAATATTTTCTCCAGAGATTGCCCCTCCAAAGGCAGTCTTTGGACCGTCAGCTGCTGCCAAAGTTACTCCTGCACCGATAAAACTGTCTGCAAGAACTCCGTTGATTGAAGAAGCTGTTACTCCTGTGGTTTTCCCTCCTACTTTTGCTGATAAGGGGAAAGGGATCCAAGATGAGCTCGTCAGGACGAGGGCTCAGCCATTGGTTATCCCCGAAACCTCTAAGAAAGAAATGGAGGAGATTCTGAAAATAATTAAGAAGAGTGATTATGACGTGGTGGAGCAACTGGGGAAAACCCCCTCGAAGATATCCATGTTAACATTGTTGCTTTGTTCTGAGGCTCATGCGAAAGCATTGATAAGGTTTTTGAAGACAACCCATGTTCCCCAGGAAACCTCAGCTGATCAATTCCAGGATTGTGTAGCCAGCCTGACCGCAGACAACGGTCTGGGTTTCTCTGATGCTGACCTGACTCCGAAAGGAAGAAAGCACAATGACGCATTGCATGTGTCAGTTGAATGCCGAGGAACTACTCTTGCCCATGTTTTGATCGACACTGGCTCTTCTCTGAACATGCTGCCTAAGAAAGCTTTGGATCGATTGGATTGAGAGGGCTTGGAGCTGAAACCAAGTAATATCATTGTCAGGGCCTTCGACGGGTCTAAAAGAATGGTACATGGGGAGGTCGACATCCCTATCAAGGTGGGAACTGAAGTATTCCACTCAACTTTCTATGTGATAGACATTCGTCCGTCATACTCTTGCTTGCTAGGAAGGCCATGGATACATAATGTTGGTGCAGTCACTTCCTCCCTACATCAGATGCTGAAATACCCTGTCAAAGGAAAGATCATAACTGTACACGGTGAAGAGGAATATATGATCAGTCACCTGAACTCCTTTCGGTATGTAGAAGTGGAGGGTGAATTTTTTGAAACACCGTTCCAACACTTCGAGGAAATTGCTTCCGAGGTTGCTGTAGCAAAGGCAGTAGCTGAGGAACCCAAGCAGGTGGCCAGGATGGCATCTCTGAAAGACGCAAAGGCTGCAGTAAAAGAAGGAAAGAGCTCAACATGGGGTCAGTTGCCTGACTTTCCCCACAAGACAGACAAGTTTGGGTTGGGATTCACCGCTCTGGGGCAAAAAGTTATGCGTCGCTCAAAAATCGAAAGGACACCCATCAAGATTTCTCCTCATGGAATCAATGCTTTGGAAGACGAAGACGAAGAGGGTAACATTGAAGACTGGATCTTCCCAACCATCGAAGGGGGACTGCACAACTGGGAGGCAAAAGACTTCATCCCCATTACTTTCATTAATCAGTAATTTATCTTTCGAACATTTCCTGTTGGTCTGTAATAATTACTTTTAAACAATCTGCACATTACTTTTTCACCTCGTGCCTTGCCAAGGGCATGTAGGTCCATTTGTAAGGGTTTTGATTCTCTTCATATTCATATGCCATGTTTAATGATTCATTGGACGTTTTTCATTTATAAACTGTTGTTCATTTTCTTTCATTTTTCATTTTTGTTTGTTTAAGGATGGCTATCCCTTACACACACCCACACTCAAAAATGCAGGTACCCATCCACTCCGGATTCTATGGGTGACTATTCTGCTATGTCCTTCAATAAATCTGAAGATTTGGTCAATCAGGATGAGTATGAAGATGACGAAGATTGTGAAGTACCAGGGGAGCTAGCCAGACTTCTACAACAAGAATAAATGGCCATCTTACCTCATGAAGAGTTGTTGGAAACGGTCAACTTAGGAACAGAGGAAGACAGGAAGGAAGTACAAGTGGGTGCCAATCTGGAACCAAGTGTCAAGGAGCGTTTGGTACAACTATTAAATGAATACATTGAAATCTTCGCCTGGTCTTATGAAGACATGCCGGGTTTAGACACAGATATCGTGGTTCACCGTCTCCCTACAAGAGAGGACTGTCCACCGATCAAGCAAAAAGTCCGCCGAATGAGGCCCGACATGTCTGAGAAGATTAAAGCAGAAGTAATGAAGCAATTCAACGCTGGCTTTCTGGCTGTTACATCCTATCCCCAATGGGTTGCTAACATCGTGCCAGTACCTAAAAAAGACAGCAAGGTCAGAATGTGTGTGGACTACCGGGATTTGAATAGGGCTAGTCCTAAAGATGATTTTCCGCTACCGCACATCGACATTTTGATTGACAACACAGCTCAGCACAAGGTGTTTTCCTTCATGGACGGATTCTCGGGCTACAACCAGATCAAAATGGCCCCCGAGGACATGGAGAAAACAACCTTTGTTACACAATGGGGAACCTTCTGCTACAAGGTGATGCCGTTCGGGCTGAAGAACGCAGGGGCAACTTATCAACGCGCCATGGTAGCTTTATTTCATGATGTGATACATCATGAGATCGAAGTTTACGTAGACGACATGATAGCTCGATCACAAACGGAAGAGGAACACCTTGAACATTTGCAAAAGCTGTTTGCCAGGTTGAAGGAATACAAACTCAGGCTGAATCCAAGTAAGTGCACTTTTGGAGTTAGGTATGGTAAACTTCTGAGATTTATTGTCAGCAACAAAGGCATTGAGGTCGATCCAGCGAAAGTAAAAGCAATACAAGAAATGCCTGCCCCCCGTACTGAAAAGGAGGTTAGAGGATTCTTGGGGCGCTTGAACTATATTGCCAGATTCATCTCTCATCTGACGTCTACCTGTGAGCCAATTTTCAAACTATTGAAGAAAGATCAGGTAGTCGAATGGAACGAAGATTGCCAAGCTGCTTTTGATAAGATCAAGGAGTATTTGCTAGAACCTCCTATTCTGATGCCACCCGTCGAAGGAAGGCCACTGATCCTGTATCTGACCGTTTTGGACAACTCAATGGGGTGCGTATTGGGCCAGCATGACGAGTCTGGTCGAAAAGAGCATGCTATTTATTACCTTAGCAAAAAGTTTACCGACTGTGAGACTTGCTACTCACTGCTCGAGAAAAATTGTTGCGCTTTGGTATGGGCTGCTCGCCGACTAAGGCAGTATATGTTGACTCATACCACTCTGTTGATTTCCAAAATGGATCCTATCAAGTATATCTTCGAGAAGCCTGATTTATCTGGAAGAATTGCTAGATGGAAAATGATCCTAACTGAGTATGACATCCAGTACACTACCCAAAAAGCTATAAAGGGGAGTGTACTAGCTGACCATCTAGCTCATCAAGCTATCGAAGATTATCAGTCCATGAGATTCGACTTCCCGGACGAGGACATCATGAATTTGGACAACATTAAAGGTAACAGACCGTTTGACGGACCTGAAAATGGATCCCGATGGACCCTATACTTTGATGGTGCTTCAAATGCACTTGGAAACGGTATCGGTGCGGTACTCATTTCCCCGGAAGGTTGTCACACACCTTTCACGGCCCGACTTTGCTTCAGCTGTACCAACAACATGGCTGAATATGAAGCTTGCATTTTTGGTCTCAAGGCTGCTATTGACCTGGGGATCAAATCTTTGATCGTATTTGGGGACTCGGCTTTGGTTATCAGTCAAATCAAAGGAGAGTAGGATACCAAACATCCTAATCTTATCCCATACAAAGAACATGTCCTGACATTGTAGCCTCATTTCGAGCAAATCACCTTCGAGCATTTCCCGCGAGAAGAGAATCAGCTAGCAGATGCTCTGGCAACGATGTCTTCCATGTTAAAACTCAACTGGGATAATGAGGCTCCCCAAATCACCATCGAGCGAATGGATGAACCTGCGCATTGTCATGAGATTAATACCGAAGAAGTAGTGGAACAACCCTGGTTTCACGAAATCAAAAGGTATCTCCAGACTAGAGAATATCCCGAAGGAGCTTCCGTAAATGACAAGAAGTTCCTAAGGAAATTTGCTGCCAAGTTCTTCCTGAGCAATGGTATCCTCTATAAATGCAGCCATGATTGTGTTTTACTCTGATGTGTAGACAAAGTTGAAGCAGAGTTAATCACGACCGAGATACACAGTGGTACGTTCGGCACCCACTTGAGCGGGCATATGATGGCTAAGAAAATTCTAAGGGCAGGCTATTACTGGTCTACCATGGAAGCAGATTGCCATCAACATTCCCGTACTTGCCACAAATGTCAAGTCTACGCTGACAAGATTCATATTCCTCCTGTTCCTCTCAACGTTATGACAACTCCTTGGCCATTTGCAATGTGGGGCATTGACATGATTGGAGAGATCAAGCCCACAGCATCCAATGGACATCGCTTCATCCTGGTCGCCATTGACTATTTTACCAAATGGGTCGAAGCAGCTTCCTTCGCCTCTGTTACTAAAAATGTGGTTGCCCGCTTCATTAAGCAGAATCTCATATGCCGGTATGGTGTCCCCGACAGGATCATCACAGACAACGGTACAAATCTGAATAATACTATGATCACCGTTCTATGCGAACAGTTCAAGATTTATCATCACAATTCATCTCCCTATCGGCCGAAGATGAACGGTGCTGTTGAAGTTGCGAACAAAAATATTAAGAAGATCATTCAGAAAATGACAGTCACCTACAAAGACTGGCATGAGATGTTACCGTTTGCTCTGCACGGATACCTTACCACGACACGTACTTCAACCAGAGCAACCCCATTTTCTTTGGTATATGGCATGGAAGTTGTCCTGCCCATGGAAGTTCAGATTCCTTCTTTAAGGATTATGAAGGATGCTGGTTTGAATGAAGACGATTGGATTCAGACCCGACTTGATCAACTCAATTTGATCGACGAGAAGCGACTCGTTGCTGTTTTCCACGGTCAGACGTATCAAAAACGAATGATCAAGGCTTTCAACAAGAAAGTCAGACGTCAAGTATATCAAGTCAGAGATCTCGTAATCAAGCGGATTATCTTTCCGCAAAGTGATCCCAGGGGCAAATGGACTCCTACCTACGAAGGACCATTTGTGATCAAGAGCATATTTTCTGGTGGTGCAATGATTCTGACCACCATGGACGGCGACGATTGCCACACCCTGCGAACGCAGACATAGTCAAAAGATACTACACATAAAGTCACCCGACAAGTCGAAAACCCGAAAGGGCGGCTTGGGCAAAAATGGGTATCTCGGTGAACCGAAAACCCGAAAGGGCGGTTCAGGCAAAAATTAGGGATAAAATAAAAAAAACTGTACACCCGGCAAGTTGAAAATCCTAAAGGGCGGCTTGGGCAAAAAAGGGTTTCCCGGTGGATTGAAAACCCGAAAGGGCGATCCAGGCAAAAGTTAGGGAATTAAAGCGTATGACTATGTCTCGTCGGATCACTTTAAAGAACAATCTCTTCATCAACAAACTCCAAGCTTCTGATCAATCCAGTCATCGGCGAACGAAGCATTTGAATGGACAAGATATTCAGAGTTATGAAGGCTATAACAGAATGAGATCCCATAGAATTGTTGCACATAGCCATCTTTCTTTTGTATAAATTTTTCAATTTTTACGACAACATCCTCTTACTAGGGTGCCTGTCTCCTTTGTACAAAGATACTCATAGAAAGTTAATACAAATAATTTTCCAAAAACAAAAATTTGCTTTGTCTTCCTTTTTTCTCTTTTGCACTTATGTTTTATTTGAGAAACGTCCAATGTTTTGTTAAATAGGCATATGCATTTGAGCATAATCATTTTCTTACAAACCAAGAAAAGATGATTGCTGATAGGGTGAAGGTACAAACAGATATCTTGATACCCTTTCAGAAGAAATCCCCCGCAAATTTAAACTCCAAATTCCTCGACGATGTCAAAATCCAGAACTTAATTCCCCAAACAGAGTTAAACTTCAGGATCCTCAGCAGAAAAGCTTTCTCAAAACTGATTTCCCCAGCCAAAGAGCCTTCCGGAACAGAATTCCCCACGGAGTTAAGTTTCGGTATCCCCAGTGGAGCCTTAGGAATCTGAAAATCCTATCCCCGGCGGAGCTAAAATTTCCAACTATCAAATCCCCAGCAGAACCAGACTAGTGAACCTTCTCCCCACAGAAGTACTTCCCATCAGATTATAGATTCTCAGTCTTACTCCTCCAGCACAAGCCTCCCAGGTTCTGGACTCCCCAGTAGAGATCATCAGAATTCTCTAGCCCCGCAAGTCACCAAGGAGTTTCAATCCCCAACAGTGGTCCTAAGATCCCCAAACAATTGAAGATCTTGCATTCCCCAAGCAGATTGAAGACTCTCATTCTCAGTTCTTCACAGGATATTCAAATATTCCCCAATGAAGATCTCCTTAAGATAGGAATCCCCAGTAGATTGGCATACAACCCAAGCTCCTGATTCCCCAACAGTAGTCAACAAGGATGTCTCATTTTCAACAATCAAAATTCTTGCATTCCCCTGCAGCAGTCAAGGATTTACTTCCCCCGGCGGCAGTCAAGATTCTTTTATCTCCAGCCACCCAGGATTTATCTATCCTCAGCAAGACAGCTCATCAGCTTACATGCGCATTCATTACATTCAATTCATAAACATTGATAGAACATACATTGCATCATACATTTCATGCAACATAATTTTGTGTTTAGCTAACATTTTTTCCTTTCAGGATAAGAATAAAGGCTATCATTAACAATTCAGATGTAGTTTTACAGGGACTCATCATCAGGAAACCCTACACCGGTTCCTCCTCCACTTCAAGACTTCTGAAAACAGTTTACAGATTCTCCAAACACGGATGTTAATCTATCGCTTGTTCAGATGCAACTTTTGAAAACAGTTTACGAACACTTCCCAACAACGGATGTTGCTCTATTGCTTATTTAACTCTCAGACTTCTGAAAACAGTTTACGGGTTCTCCAGACACGGATGTTAACCTATCGCTTGTTCAGATTCTTCAACTTCTGAAAACAGTTTACGGATTCTCCAAACATGGATGTTAATCTATCGCTTGTTCAGACTCAACTTTCGAAAACAGTTTACGGACGCTTCCCAACAACGGATGTTGCTCTATTGCTTATTCAACTTCAAGACTTCTGAAAACAGTTCACGGGTTCTCCAGAAACGGATGTTAACCTATCGCTTGTTCAGATTCTTCAACTTTTGAAAACAGTTTATGGATGCTTCCCAACAAAGGATGCTGCTCTATTGCTTATTCAACTTCAAGACTTCTGAAAACAGTTTACGGGTTCTCCAGACACGGATGTTAACCTATCGCTTGTTCAGATTCTTCAACTTCTGAAAACAGTTTACGGATTCTCCAAACATGGATGTTAATCTATCGCTTGTTCAGACTCAACTTTTGAAAATAGTTTACGGATGCTTCCCAACAACGGATGTTGCTCTATTGCTTATTCAACTCCAAGACTTCTGAAAACAGTTTACAGATTCTCCAAACATGGATGTTAATCTATCGCTTGTTCAGACTCAACTTTTGAAAACAGTTTACGGACGCTTCCCAACAACGGATGTTGCTCTATTGCTTATTCAACTCCAAGACTTCTGAAAACAGTTTACGGATTCTCCAAACACGGATGTTAATCTATCGCTTGTTCAGACTCAACTTTTGAAAACAGTTTACGGACGCTTCCCAACAACGGATGTTGCTCTATTGCTTATTCAACTCCAAGACTTCTGAAAACAGTTTACGGATTCTCCAAACACGAATGTTAATCTATCGCTAGTTCAGACTCAACTTTTGAAAACAGTTTACGGACGCTTCCCAACAACGGATGTTGCTCTATTGCTTATTCAACTCCAATACTTCTGAAAACAGTTTACGAATTCTCCAAACACGGATGTTAATCTATCGCTTGTTCAGACTCAACTTTTGAAAACAGTTTACGGGCGCTTCCCAACAACGGATGCTGCTCTATTGCTTATTCAACTTCAAGACTTCTGAAAACAGTTTACGGGTTCTCCAGACACGGATGTTAACCTATCGCTTGTTCAGATTCTCCAAGACTTCTGAAAACAGTTTACAGATTCTCCAAACACGGATGTTAATCTATCGCTTGTTCAGACTAAACTTTTGAAAACAGTTTACGGACGCTTCCCAACAACGGATGTTGCTCTATTGCTTATTTAACTCCAAGACTTCTGAAAACAGTTTACGGGTTCTCCAGACACGGATGTTAACCTATCGCTTGTTCAGATTCTTCAACTTCTGAAAACAGTTTACGGATTCTCCAAGCACGGATGTTAATCTATCGCTTGTTCAGATGCAACCTTTGAAAACAGTTTACGGATGCTTCCAGATACGGATGTCAATCTATTGCTTATTCAGACCCTCAGTTCAGAGACGTTCCAAACACGGACATCTATCTGATACTCATTCCAGATGGCATCTTTAAGCCCATCCCCGACAAGGTTCTGCCACCCCTCCAGATGGCATCTTTAAGCCCATCTCCAAATGGCATCTCTAAGCCCATTCCCGCATCCATTGTTTTGACGAGTGCAAATTTAAGGGCACTCTAGTGTTCAATCTCCTTTTACCTTCAAGACGCGAAAGGCAAACTTGCCAATCTAACTCTTCAGGTGCAAGAAGATTGAACAGGGGCAGCTGTTGCACCCCAAAATTTGCCCTCTCATTCTTCAGGAAATCATCCTAGATTCTCAGAGTCTCCCTGAAACAAATCCAAGTCCTGAATTATCATTTCTTCCCAAGCAAACCATTTACAAGAGCAAAATGATCACACAAGCTCTAAAAGCAAAACTCTCACCTTAAAAAAATTAAATTCTAAATATTTGGAATTTTTCTCTAAAAAAATGGGTGATTAAGAAGAAAATAGCACTTCAGAACTTCTGGGCCAGCCTCCAGACAGAAATGGTCAGAAGTTGCAAGCTTGGCTCAACGCAGTCAGAAGTTGGCTCTTCAGCAGCTACATCAACTCAGTCAGAAGTTGCAAACGTGATTCAACACGTAAGTCTCAAACAGAACACGGCTCTTTCAGCAGTTATGCAAGTTCAACCAGAGTTTGCTAGAGGAATGCTAAGGAAGCAAAGAGGTCTGAAGGCTCCTTCAGAACATGCTGAAATCAGAAGATGAAAGGGTCAGAAGAGTGGGTGTTACACTGACACAGAATCTCTAAGTCCAGGATTTCCAAAAGCAAGTCCAAGGAACGTGTTAGAAAGTCAAGAGAATCCCCAGAATTTGCTGAGACAGCAAGAGGCCAAGACCAGAGCATGGTTTACGTTGTTTTTGGTAAAGCAGAACTGCTGGTTCAGGTTTTTTTCCTATTACAAGAATTTTGGTGTTGATAAGTCTCATCACCATTTAATGCCCATTAATGCTCCCAACCACTCCTGAACATTCATCCAAGAGGTCTCTTCACGCGTGGCTTGGTAAACGCCTTTATGCAGATTTAGGCATGGGTCTACGCGCCACCTTCCACCTATAGAGGTCACTTCTCCTCAATCCTTGCCTGTTGTTCCAGCCTAGGCTAAAAGGCTATCCTTTATCACAATTTTCCAGGAACTTCTTTCAAAAAAATAATAATTTAACCTCTGTTGGCGCCTTTAACGTTCAAGAATCCACAAGAGCTTTGCCTATAAATAGAGCACCATTGTCCATCACAAA
Source organism: Vicia faba (assembly GCA_948472305.1). Lineage (NCBI taxonomy): Eukaryota > Viridiplantae > Streptophyta > Magnoliopsida > Fabales > Fabaceae > Vicia > Vicia faba. The sequence continues at coordinate 37,694 of CATIWC010002165.1, forward strand.
GGGGACGTGAAAAAACATCCAGAAAAATTTAGAAAAAACAGAAAACTCTGGTGAAGAAAACCTTGTGAAACTCTGCCAAAATTGCTAGTGTTTCATAACTTTGAACTTCCTACCTCCAAACTTCATCAATACCCAGTTTTCTTTGTGACTAAAGAACACCCTCTCAGCCTCTGACCATACATACACATACACCTTCACAACCCCTCCAAAGAAAAGAACCTGTCCAGAACACCATCAGAGCTAAAAGCTAGCTCTCACTCACAACCATTTCCAACAGCCAGGTAAGCACCTGCTGACCTTCATCACGCTGCTAAGCATCATCAACTTTGCATGCTCAAAATAAACATAATGTAAACATCATGCTGCTTCTGTTTGTGTTCTGAGGATTTTCATACCTCATAACGTTTAGATAGGAAGTGAGTCAGCATAGAACCTTCCTGTGACCTAGATTGGTTATGTCTCCTGAAACACTTTGACATTTGTTGAAACTGTTCCAAACATGTTTTCTGTTTTGTGGAAAAATAACAAAATTGCAGATGTTCTGACTAGTACAGGGAGAAGCCAAGTGCTGATTTTGATGTTAGCACATCTGAAGCCTGTTTTGCTGTCAATAACATCAGAACTTCTGAGAATTATTGTATTTCCAGCAGGATCAGAACTTCTGATATCCCCACTAACAAACTTTTGTCTTGTAGCGCATGGGGGTCAGAACTTCTGATCTTCCCACTAACAGGTTTCTGTTTTGCAGGTGCCAGAGTCAGAAGTTCTGACTCATACAGTTTAACCAAAAGGTTGATAATCTGGCAGCAGGCCTGAGTCAGAACTTCTAATGACCTCTCAGCAGTGCGCTGGCTCCCTCTCTCTTTCTCTCTATCTTATTTTTGTTACTTTCTTTTCTTATCTATTTTTCTCGTTGAACTACCCCATGTACAAATATGTATCCCCACCCCCTAATTACTGTAATAGCGTAGGATTTTATATTCCTGCTTTTTTATTGCTTTTAAATATAAATGCTAGTAATTAGGATGTGTATGGCAAGATAAAATCAATGAAAAATAGAAAATCCTAATTCAAAGATAAACTCTTGTATGCAATAAAACACACTTGCACACTTGCACCCTTAGGGTTACTCCACTTGTTGCCTTAAAAAATGGGCCATGCTTGCATGTTGAGTGTCTTTGGTAAAACAAAAACAAATCAAATGATCATAGTCCCTCGATGACGCTTTCTCAAGTTGCCTAAAAATGATCAAGTCCCTTAACGGAAAAATTTCCAAAGACACTTGGCACCATTTCATTCATGGTCTAAACAATGACCCGCGCCTGTCCCGTTAACATCCTAACACAAGATTGTCCACCAAATACAATGGTGGAACAGTACTGTTAAAAGGGTTAAAACATAGGAAAAATCTTTGAGTAAATTTAGGGGTAGACAACTCTTAGTTACTTGATCAAACTTGCAAAACACACTTGCCTACTTTCAAAACACACTCCACAACACAATTTCAAAACAACTTTCAAAACCTTGAAATATATTTGCAAAAAGACAAACACCGTTGTAAAACATTCGAGTAAAGAATTATTACAATGGTTTCCTAGTGAAGGCATCTTTTTCAAAACATTTTCAAAACCACACACACAAAGCACCATTTCAAACAATTGAAAAGCAAAGGCAAGTGATCTAAGCAAGAAACTAAGAGCCCATGGATAACCATGGATAGAAAGGGTGCTAATACCTTCCCTTTCTATAATCTACTCCCCGAACCCAAGAAAACATCTCAAAAGTTTTTGATGTGCTTTTTAACCTTTCCTTAGGATAAAATAAAAAGTAGGTGGCGACTCTTGCTAAACCGAAACATTTGCGAAAACAAACGCAAAGCCTCAAGTCAGTTCTCCCACCGTATCACACTCCCCAAATGCCTAGCTTGATTTGAAACCACCTGTATCGTGTTGTAGAAGTTCACCTGCATAGCTTGAAAGTGAAAATGGCAAACGAGGTTAGGGGTGTTACAGCTTGAGTTTAAGGCTCGGAATAGTTTCAATGGATGGTATGGAGTGTGTTTGAACAAGTTTTAGCCAAAGCGCACGAGTGGAATTGATTATGGAACTCAAGTTGCAGAGGATGCCCTGTTTCTTCAACAAGGCGGTGTTTTGGTTTATTAGGAGGTATGAGGGGTGGTTTAGTCGTGTTTCAGGCTTGGTTTGATGTATGGAAAATGTTCACAAGGTTTGCTTAAGCTCTAGTTTGCAGGAAATGAAAGTTGTTTTAGTTTTGCAATGTTTCTTCTTTTTGAAGCGAAGAGGTTCAAGTTCTTATGCAGGCCTGTGACCTCTATCCCTCTATGATGCAGCATTTGCTCTTGATAAATTGGATTTGTGCAAAAATCTTTGCCTCAAAGATCTGGCCTGTACCTCAAGGATTTGGAACTTGACATAAAGTATCACTTTTCCAAAATGGCAATTTTGCTTTTTCCAATTAAGGATTAATTTAGCATGTATTGTCCAAATGAATGAAATAAAGCCTTAAAACAATGGTTAGGCATTAAATTATTGAGTGTGAAGAGGTTTAGAGGCCTGCAAGCTATCACAAACCCTGCTGATTTGAAAAATGCAATTGTTATGAACATGCTTTGGCCATGAACAAAAGTGAGTTTTGGCCAACTTTGCAAACTCGATTCTCTCTAACCACAAGGGTGTTTGAGAAGTTCTTGGACAATTTGGAAAGCTTGGAATGTGTACTATAATCTATCTTTGTAATGCAAATTGAAACTCCAAGTGGAACCATGTGAAAAATGGCCAAGAAGTTGGATACCCTTGTTCCAAAAATTATAACTTGAGATACAAGCTTCCTTTGAGAAAACTTTGTGAATCAAAGTTGTAGATTTTGAAATGGACTACAACTTTAATGTTTCAAGTTTTGTTTGAATCCATTTTCATCTTGGTGAAAAAATGAGACAAATTTAGGAAAAAAATAAGAAAATTTCATAACTTAGAAAATTTCGAAGTTATGAAATTTTTTCATTTTAAACCCTAATTTGCAATTTTGGGTTTCTTGATGAACAAGTTTCATAATTTGACATGTCTTGATGAAAAATGAATCTTGACACTTGATTTTGACTAAAAAGTCAAAGTTTGACTTTTCAGTATACAGTCAAATTTTGATCAGTTGACTGAAAAATTCATCTGTCAATCTTATGCATTTGAGATCTTTTGAACTTGTTGAATGGGTCAAGACAATGCCATTGAGTCCTTGAGTCCATATGTGAGCTTGGTTTGTCATTGATTAGGTGAAATAGTCAAAAATTGCCTTTGTGCAGTCAAAACCCTAAAAATGACCATTTTGCCCTTTTGGTGATCTGATCAAATTTCCTGTGGAATTGTGATCCAAACTTGACCAAATGGTTCATGTGAGTTCAATATGTTGATGTGTGTCAAAAATCATGAGGTTTGACTATCAATTGGCCACAGTTGACTTTTCCCCAATACAGCTGATTTCCAGGTCAACTGTCCAATTGACTGGGCAAAGATTGGAATTAAGGCTTAAAACTTGGTATGGATAAACTTGTAAGTCCAATATGAAGCATGAAAGTAACTTTGGGCATTTTAGGTCAAAACATCCCTGTGCAAACTCAAACCCTAATTTGGGTCAACAGTGCAAGGAGGGGTCTTGAGCAGAGCAAACCCTAACTTGATCTTGAGTTCCAAGAGTCTTGTGGTGAGAAAATGTTGATGAAATGAGAGGGCAAATTTTGGGGTACAACATGTACCAAATTTTATGAATGACCTTGATACTTTGATATGGTTATGTGTACATCATGCTTGATGTGAGGCTCTTAACAAGAAATCTACTGTCGAGATTCAATTAAGGACTACCTCATGCCGAGAGATTTTGTAAAATCATCTATCAAGATTAACAAGAGAAATCTACTGTCGAGATTCAGTTAAGAAACTACCTTCTGTCGAGGTCTTCCAGAAAATCATCTGTCGATATTAACCAGGAGAATCTACTACCAAGATTATGTTGAGAACTAACTTCTTCCGAGGTCTTCTAGATAATCAACTGCCAAGATTAACCATGGGAATATACTGCCAAGATTCTATTGAGAAACTACCTTCTGCCGAGGTCTTCTAGATAATTAACTGTCGAGATTAATCAGGGGAATATACTACCGAGATTCAATTGAGAACTATCTTCTGTCGAGGTCTTCTGGATAATCAACTGCCATGATCAACCATGGGAATCTACTGCCAAGATTCGATTGAGAACTACCTTCTGCCGGGGTCTTTTGGATAATCAACCACCAAGATCAACCAGGGGAATCTACTGCTGAGATTTGATTGAGAACTACCTTCTATCGAGGTCTTCTGGATAATTAACTGTTGAGATCAACCAGGGGAATCTACTATCGAGATTCGATTGAACTACCTTCTACTGAGGTCTTATGGATAATCAACTTCCGAGATCAACCAGGAGAATCTACTGCCAAGATTCTGTTGAGAAACTACCTTCTGCCGAGGTATTCTAGAAAATGATTTCCCGACATTAACCATGGGAATCTACTGCCAAGATTCTGTTAAGAACTACCTTCTGCCAAGGTCTTTTGGATAATCAACTGTCGAGATCAACTAAGGGAATCTACTACCGATATTTTTTTAAGAACTACCTCCTGCCGAGGTCTTCAGGAAAATCATATGCCGAGACCAACCAGGGGAATCTACTGCCGAGATTCAACGTAGAATTACCTTCTATCGAGGCTTCTGGAAAATCATCTGTCGAGATCAACCAGGAGAATATACTGCTTAGATTCAACGTAGAATAGATAACTTGATTTGACAATGATGATTGTCTTCACATGGAACATGGTTTATGCTATACGTTATGACCTATGATTATGACTCGAATGCTTTCTGAATGGTGCCCATGTTGTGGGCAAATAAATTATTATGACTCAGAGAGGTTACTAGTGCAACATGGATGATTGTTGAAAAAGTGGTAGGGTATTATGCTGACATAACTTCCCGATACTCTTTTTGAACTTGAAGATTATGGATGTAGAAGATAGGTCCACTAGGGATTGTGAGTGTATGAAGAGAGCCTGCCTTTTGTGGCCTGTCCTGCTCCAACATTTGAACTTTGAAACACCATGCCCTTGATTAACTAACCCTTGGAATGATTTTCCCTTGATGAACCATTTAGAACCGATTTCTAAGTCTCGCAGTTGTCTACCCCAACATTTGAATTTTGAAAGGCATGCCCCTATCTTTAGGATTTGGAGGAGTGTCCTATGAAGGAATTTAGATCCCACCATTCTTTGATATAGGTTTTGATATAAGTTACTAGTGCTGCGGTATGTCAGAGAGCAAAAAGCAAGTTATTAGTTTACCGGGTGATATTTAGGTTATATTGTATCGTGTCCACAAAGATTGGTTATTTATTTGTTGTTCGATAAATCTCTCATTAATGAATTTGGAGATAAATGGGTTGAAAGTAAAAGTATCAACAGAAAATGAATGTATAAAAAGGAAAAAGGAATAACTTATCAAGCATGCATATATACTACTTCTCATAGACTTAAACCTATCGACATGTTATACTAAACCTATAATATTCATCAATGTCATCACATGTCACTCACAACCTAAGTCATTTCTAACCCGAATTGAGAGGACGACTGCATCACCTTGATAGCAATCTCTCAACCAGCTCAACAACACATAAGTCAATTGTGCTCGCTTGCGTCTATGATCTCTCAGATCGACACAAACAACACATAGGCATTAATCACATAAACCTTATGTGAATAACAATGTTAAATCTATCTCTAGAATTCAAACACTATTAGATAATAATCGTAGACAAAAATCTAAGTAGTATATGTCTATAGCAATTCAAATCCCTAGCACAGAGCAAAAATCAAGGATAACAATCGACAAAGATTTGTAAAGTAAGTTTTATATAACTCCAAGGGCGACAAATATACATAATTTCAAAGTAAATATACATACAATACCCAACAAAAGAGAAATACAAAGATAGGAGAAGAGATAAACCACAAATCTTCAGTTTGTCAGTGTCGGTTGATGAGAAATCCACCTCCAATCATCCATAAGCAAAGCCCTAGTGTTATTTTCTAAGCTAATCTAACAAAAATGAAGGTTGATGGAGTTGGGAGCAAAAACTTCCATAAAACCATAACCTAAAAAATCAATGAAATGAAGTTATAAAACAAATCTCAAAGACCGCACTAAGCGGGCCTAGCACGCTAAGTGGGACTTCCTTATTTTACTCATCAAACCGACCTAAATTGCGCTAAGCATTCTATCCGCGTTGTGCGGGCTTCAAAACTTTGGTTCTGCTAATATGTCAAAACGCAAGCAGCGCACTACAAAATATGCTAAGCGCACTCGCGCTAAGCGGGCTCTCCTGGGCAAAACTAGTCTTTTATTCCTAAAATGCACATCCGTAGTCGTGCCTTCGACGCCTTATTTCTTGATGCTCCAAAATGCAAAAAATACCTACAAAATAAATGGAAAAACATCAAACAATACACTATGTACATAAAAACACAAATAAACACAAACTAAATGTATTTACACAAAAGTCGGTTTTATTCAACGATATTAACAACAAAAAATTGATAAGTGCAATAAAAAGTATATACAAAAATAGTTACAATTTGCACTTATCAAACTCTCCCCAACTTGAACTTATTTTTCCTCAAACAAGGCAAAAGAACTCAAAGAACCAAAAGTAATCAACCAAAATATTATGAATCAACAAGTTTTGAAAACAGAAAACAAATGCAATGGTTCAAATGAAAAACGGTACACACTTAGAAACATACTTACCACTAAACTACGACGGTAACATAAACATGAAATGAATGCTAAATACAAAGAACATGTCAAACATTCTAAAACAACACTAGTTCACAAATGAATCACACCTAGAATAAAAATCATCGGTAGATGAAGAACACATAAAATAAGGTATTTTCGCTCATCCACAATCTTGCAAACAAAAGACTAAATCATGCATTCATCTAAAAACTCATATTGAAACTACAAAGGCAAGAATCTCAAGGACTTTTCAAGGGTGTAATGTGACTTGGTTAACAAACAAGGGATAAATCTTAAAGCTAATCGAAACAAAAACTTACCTAAACCTAAGGGAGTGATCAACTCACAAAGACTCAAGCAAAATAATTTTAATCAAACTTCTTATTCATTCCAAATTTCAAACCAACACATATCACTTATTAACAGAACATTATTCCATACTCTTTTTGTTTTTGTTTTTCAACACTTTTCTCTTTTTTTCTTTCTTTTTCTTTTCTTTTTTTTTCACTTTTTTTTTTCAACCTCATATTAATACACACATGCATATAAACATTTCTCTTCCAACTTGAATTCAACCATATCATAATGTGATTACTCCATACTTTCTAAGGCAAGGTAAAAATTCAAACTACAACTCATAGTTAAAGGTTCAAGAAAATAAAGAATCAATATCTATACAAAAAGATGAACCAAGCACTCATAGACAAGCATTTAGAAAAAATAACATGGATATCGACAAAAAGCTCAAAGGGGTCAAAAGGGGATACTAATGATCACACACTCACAAGGTTAATTGACTATTTGGCTAAGGTAGTTATGCTCAAAATGAAACAAAAATGCCTTGATCATGTTCATGCTTTCATACAATCGATACAAATAAAAGATTAAGCATAATATAATCCAGTTAAAATAAGAGTTGTGGTCTCTAACATATGTGAACAATGGAAAGCTACCTCACAAAAAGGTAAGAACTAAAGTGATTCACAAATGAACAAGTATACAAAAGAATGAATGGCATAAAAACTGTAAACAGTCTAAGTATCATGAATATGATAAAGTACAGAAAGAGATAAAGACATACCCCTAAACTTGTACAAAACTTTAACAAAATCATTACCATACATTCGCAAGTTGAAACACTCAAACTTTGAAAATCACCAAAAGTGACTTCAAGCTATCGAACAAAAATTGAGTCCAAACAACAACAAAAGAAAGAATTAAAAATATTAATATTATTTTACTATTTAAAGCCTAGGTGGAAGTTGGAAAAAGGATAACCAAGGAAAAATTAAAAAGAATTCACTGGCTCTGCACAACAGAGCGTGCTAAGCGGTATAGAGCGCGTTAAGCGCGCTACACCAGTTGAAAAAAAACAGGACACCAACTAGTGCAGCTGCTATGCAAGCTCCACAATCACCTACACAATCTCAACTTACACATGTACAACATTTACAACATACAAACACACTTCCAAGAGCTAAACACGACAAGCTTGCAGAAAAACAAAAATTGACATAACGAAACAAACAGGTGAAAGTGAATTAAACAAGTTGAAAAGTGAAAATTTGAGAATTTAAAACAGGTCATATTTCAACTTGTTTAAAACATAAGTCAACACATAACAAAAACGAATATAAACAAAATGTGCTTGTTTTACGTCGTAAGCTCGACGCCTTTTTTGTGCGAGCTAGTAATCTCCTATCGACATGCCATGGTATTGTCACACCACGCAAACCTAAATAAAGTGTCCTAACATCCACACAACAAACATTACGAAAATGAGACTGTTGTACCCCAAAATTTTCCCTCCCATATTCTTCAAAGTTTATCAAGAATCACCTTCAACTGGTTCAAGATTTCTCAAGGGGTTGCACAGTCAACCATCTCCTAAGCTAGTCAAAATTAGGGTTTTGGTTCTCTCAGGGAATTTGAGGTTTTCAATGGCTCAACCAAGTCCCATAGGCCTATATACATTTCCAAGCATCTACATGTCAAGTCTCAAGACTCACAGTCCCAAGTTGCACAGTCAAAAGCCCTATTTGGTTCACAATCAACTGCAGGGGCAAAATGGTCATTTTTCAGTCAAAAGTCAAAATGTTTGGTCAAACATCTTATTTTTAAGTCACAAACATCATTTGATCAAGTCTTGATCATGATTCTACAAGAATGGCTCAAAAATCATCAAAGATGCAAAAGTTACTATTTTTGGAAAGTTGAAAAGTCAACTGTAACTTGACCAAGGCATAACTTTTTCATAGTTCATCAGAAAAATCCCATCCAATGCTCATTTTGAAGGGGATGACATTTCCTACAACTCATCTTCACATTCCAAGTCCAAGAAATGCTCTCACAAAAAGTTATCAATTTCTACATTATAGGTCAATTTCAAAAGTCAACAAAAAGGCATTTTAAGTCAAAGACCATAACTTGAGATTGGTAAATCCAAATGACATGGGACTAGAGGCATTGGTTAGAGGGCTTCAAGACCTTTCCAAAATGTCCAAGATCATGTTCATATGATCATAATTGAGCAAGATATGCATTGGAGAAGTTGGGAAATTTTTATGAATTTGCAAAAGTCAACTATCCTTAAAACTTCAATTTTTGACAAAAGGGCCCACTTTCTTCCACTTGATTCAGCCTTGTCATGCCACACACGTGTCCCATGATTAATTTCAAGATCAAACATTTATTTTTCCATTTTATTTAATTTTTATTGATTTAATTCATTTTAAATCCATAATAATTCAAATAAAATCTAAAAATTAATGGAATAGCATCTTTGTGATTTGAATAGCTTTTATATGTCATATGCCAGCTAACCAACTCGTGCTAAGCCTTTTTTGTGCATAAAATCCTAGATTTGAACCAAATATGGAAAGTTCTTCAATGGTGGTCAACCAAATCTCCAAACTTCAATACACCAAGATTAAGGCCCAACTTTTGACCTAATTTTGTTCTCATATACATAAGCAAGCAGTACCAACAGCATTCACGACCTAGACATTGCTAAAACGGCCAAAGCAAAACTGAAAATTTGTTGAAAAAGTGTGAGATCAAGAACAAGGTTGCAGGCGTTTTCAGATCAAAATAAGCATGTAGCCTTCTTCCTTGCTAGCCACTGAAGCTAACACGACCCTTACCACGTCCTGAGACCACCTACCAAGCGCTGTAAGTCATCACAAACTCACCTCTGAACACGAAACTTGAATTCTCCATTCTTGCACTTTTTCTCAAAAGCAATGGCATATTTGTGTTCCTTGTTTGATTTCTAACCTAATGGCATTATTCAATTTCATTTTTAGGCCTTATATGACAATACCCGTGCCTAGGGTTTGTTTGTGTTGTTTTTAGGTATTTTGTTTCCAGGTGAAATTAGCACAAACCATAAGCATGGATGGACTCAGGGGACATGGACGATCCTGACCATGGGCTTGGATGGCATTTTTGAAGCCTGGGGATGGTTTTAGGAAAGAGCCTACGGAACCTCCTGCGGATAAAAATCCGGAGGTAACTGAACCTGGGATTTGGAGAAGACGACCACACGTCGTTCTCCCATTCGCCCTTTTAAAACGACCGCGCACTTTTTTTTATTTTTAGGCATATGAGTTTATTCATCAATATATTAACCACTTATTATTATTATTTCAATTGAAGCAATTGGCTCAGTGGCTAAGGCGAGCAGGCATTGAACATTGGGACCTGGGTTCGATTCCCAGGTCCACCCCATATTTGTTTCTATTTTTCATAACCTAATCATGTGCAGCGCTTGCCAAGGAGTCTACCATGTATATCAAATACCCAGACGCCAAGTGGCCGTAAACGTGGATCCAATGGTCAAAAAGTGGAGAACACCATACTCCCAGTCAAGGCACGCCCTGGACAATTCCAGAAGTCAACGCAGGCTTGGCTTAATGGGCCAGGAATTCCAGGCTACACCTCCATCAGGGCCCAGAACCCCCCTTGGTTCATTCCTCTTTCTTATTTTATATTTTTTTATTTTGTTTATTAATTATTTTTTTTCTAATTATCATTATTATCACTAAAATTAACTTAATTAATTTTCTTCACAACAAAAATCAGAAAACTAAATATTTTTATTATTATTATTAATTATTAATTTCACTTCATTATTTTGTAAATAAATACTAACCAAATTAATTTAGTGTAATTAGGTTCCATTTTTAATCTTTTTCATAATAACTAAAATAAATTTAGAATTAGGGTTTTTCTTTTGACTTTTAATTTCTTATTTTTGTTTTCATTAAAAACATAAAAAACACAAAAATACTTTTTTTTCTTGTAATTATTTAATTAATTAAGTTTAGGTTTAATATTTAATTAATTGCAAAAAAGGACAAATTACTCTCTTTTCTCAAAAAGGGTCAAAACCCTAAGACGTTCCCGATTTAATTTCTTTCGCGCTTTAATTCCTTTTGATTATATTGATGTAATTGTTTCCGAGGATGTAATAGTTAATTAGGTCTTTTACCGCTTTCTTTACTTTTATCACATTTATTTTCCCAACGGGTTTTGTTTATGGCGATGTATAGACCCGCGCCTTGTAATAGCGTAGATTTACCTTTCCGCACTTTATTTCCCGCACAAACATTAACTGTTAATTATGCCTGCAAGACTTGTATGACAAATAAAATCAATCTGTAGCTCACAAATAACATGAACAAGATAATCTTAATTGAAACAACACACATGCACATGCCACTCCTAGGGTACGCCTCACTGGTTGCCTCGACGTGGTCGTCAAGTATAGGGTGTTTTAGAGGTCGCCCTCCTGTCTAAAGATCCAGTTGCCTCGAAATGGTTGCCTCGGATAAAAAGGATCTAGGACATAAGGGTTACCGCTAAGGCGTTCTACTATTGCTTTGGTGACCACACATGTCCCTTAATCGAATTGACCCGAATAACTCCAACGACGGTGCTACCTACTTCTCAATAGTAGGGTAGTACTGTCTAAAGGACTCTTACACAGCCTAATTCCTTAGAATAGGTAGATTTATCATGGGTACTAGCTCTTTCAAAACAAAAACAGCTTTTTGCACCTACACTTTCAAAAAGTTTTCAAACAAACACTTCATACACTCTTGAGGACTGATACAAGAGTTACTTAGAAGTTTTCAAACAAAGTTTTTCAAAACCTACAAGCACAAAAGAAAAGAAAACAATTTTTGAAAACATAGTGAGCAAGTACCTAAGAGCCCATGGATAACCATAGATAGAAAGGGTGCTAACACCTTCCCTTTCTATAAATATACCTCCCGAACCGAGAGACATCTCGAAAAAGGAATTTTGCTGTGCTTTTGTCCTTTCCATGTTGGAGAACATAAAAGATGGTGGCGACTCTTGCTTACCGCGACATTTCGCGAACCAGCTTTAGAACAGTCAGTTCTATTTCCACCGATCACAGAGACAAATCATAATAATACGTGAAAATAAAGAGAAACACATATATGCACAAGTATGGAAAGTAAACACAAGACATGTACAAGTAAAAATAGACAATTTTATGTACATATTCTATACAACATATATAATAATTGAAAAACTAAAAAAAAATATCGCAATGCCAAACAATAAACACCAATCCCCAACAATGGCGCCATTTTGGTTATGTGGTATGGCGACAAGCAAAAAGTAAGTTATTAAGCATTCATATATACTACTTCTCAAAGACTTAAACCTATCGACTTGTTATACTAAACCTACAATATTCATCAATGTCATCACGCGTCACTCACAACCTAAGTAATTTCTAACCCAAAGTGAGAGGCCGATTGCATCACCTTGGTAGCGATCTCTCAACCACCTCAACAACACAGAAGTTAATCGTGCTTGCTTGCATCGACGATCTTTCAGAGCAACACAAACAACACAGAGGCATTAATCACAGACACCATTAGTGAATAACAACACTAAATCTATCTCTAGAATTCAGACACTATTAGATAATCATCCTAGATAAAAATCTAAGTAGTATATCTCTATAGCAACTCAAATCCCTAGCACAAAGAAAAAAACAAGGATAACAATCGACAAAGATTTGTAAATCAAGTTTAATATAACGCGAAGGGCGACAAATATACATGATGTCAACGTAAATATACATGTAATACCCAACAAAAGATAAATACAAAGAGAGGAAAAGAGATAAACCACAAATCTTCCGATTTGTCAGCGTCGATCGAGGAGAAATCCCCCCCAATCATCTATAAGCAAAGCCCTAATGTTGTTTTCTAAGCTAATCTAACAAACATGAAGGTTCATGGAGTTTGGAGCAAAAACTTCCCCAAAACCATAACCTAAAAAATCAATGAAATGAAGTTATAAATCAAATCTCAGCAGACCACATTAAGCAGGCCTGGCGCGCTAAGCATGACTTCCTTATTTTACACATCAAACCAACCTAAACAGTGCTAAGCGCGCTATCTACACTAAGCGAGCTTCAAAACTTTGGTTCTGCCAAAATGTCAAAACGCAAGCAACGCGCTACAAAATGCGTTGAGCACACTCACGCTTAGCGGCCTTCACACGCTAAGCAGGCTCTCTTGGGCAAAAATGGTCTTTTATTCCAAAAACGCGCATCCGTAGCTATGCCTTCGACACCTTATTTCTCGATGATCCAAAATGAAACAAATACCTACAAAATGAATGAAAAAATATCAAACTGTACACTATGTACATAAAAACACAAATAAATATTTACACAAAAGTCGGGTTTATTCAATGATATTAACAATAAAAAGTCGATAAGTGCAACAAAAAGTATATACAAAAATAGCTACAATTTGGACTTATCAGTTATCCCAAGTGTCTCAATTTTGAAAAGTAAGCCCTTTATCAACTGGTGTTTTGAGAAGTGATCCAAGTTGACCAAATCATAGAATGAGTTCCCCTAGTCAACAAGATCCTCAGATGATGTGCCCCTATGATCATTAGGATTTCCCCTGTTTATAAGGGTCTTCTTAGATGCTTTTCCTCATGTAATACGGTGGGAGAACTGACTTGGGTGGTTTGCATTTGATCACAAATGTTGCAGACAGCAACAGTCGCCACCGACTTTTCTTTTATCCAATAAATGAAAGGGTGAAAAGAACAGGAAAGACCTTTTGAAAATTTTCTTGAGTTCGGGGGGTAGGTTATGAAAAGGAAAGGTGTTAACACCCTTTTGATCCGTAGTTATCTACGGGCTCTTAATTGCTTGATCACTTAAAAATGCTTTGTGTTTGTGTATGTTGAAAGATGTTTTTTAAGATGTTTTGAAAGTGGTAATTTTGCAATGATTCTCGTATCGTTGAGAATGTGTACAACATGTTTTTTTTGGAAATATTTTGAAAAAAAAGCCTTAGTGCGGAAATTTTTTCAATGATTCTCATATCGTTGAGAATGTATACAAAATGTTTGTTTTGAAAATATTTGTTTGAAAAGAGAGTGTTTGAAAAGATGTTTATTTTTGAAAGTGTGACGTGTGAAAGTAGTTTTAGTTTGTGAGAAAGCAATTACGAGTAATCTACCTACTCAAACAATCTTTGTTCTTTTCCTCCTCCTGTAGATAGTGTTTGTCTACCATTAGTTAGTAGGAATCCATATCATTGGATATGAGGGACAGGCGTGGGTGTTATACCCCAATTTTTGCCCCAAGATGCCATCACCGGAAGGTGTCGCGAGTTTTTGGAAGACTTATGTAGAAAGGGTGAATTGAATAATGTTAATTTAGATAAAGTAGTAGAATGGTTTCCATTGCTTCTTTCAGATCTTAGATTGCTTGTTAACAAAATCATGTCTATACGTGAGAAGAATCTTATGCATTTGGTCCCTATAGAATTCCTGGATTAGACTATTAAAGGTTTTAGATCATCAAATACATAGAATTGAAGGTCTGTCAATTGAGGATGCTGACAATTCCAATTCAGAACTAGTCTCGTCTCTTTTAGTTGTGTTGGAATCCATTCATGTTGCACTGGTGGTGATGGCCCATACGGACATGCCAAAGCAAGTTTATAAAGAAGAGTTCATGGAGAGAATTTTGGAGTTTTTCCCGGCATCAGATAATGGATGTGATGTGAACATGTGATCCCTCATACCCTATTTTATACGGACCTAGTAAAAACACCACACTTGAAGTTGATGAGGAAGATGATGATATCGATTTTGGTACTTCAACAAACAAGTTCTCTAGTATGGTGAATGTTATTCTTCAGAAGTTGTGTTCCGTTCTCGGACTACTCAAGGATTTGTTGATTATAGAGAGGTTGTCAAATAGTTGCATTTTATAATTTATAAAAAAAGGGGCATTGCAATATTCTTGGTTGATAACATCCAGCTCTTGCAATTGAAGGCAATTGGTTTACTCAGTGCGGTATTCTATCTATACACATGATATCACACTTATGTGTTGATAAAATGCTGATACAATGCCATGTTACAAGTTGCAAAATTCAATACAAGTTAATAAAGCTATCAAAGTTGGGAAATTCATTACATTCTTAATCACCACGTCATGTTACAATATTGAATAAAAAACAAAGTTATAAGAGGAAAATGCTGCCTTGCGATATCAAAGCTAGCTTTCAACAGAGTTCCATCTGCTCGATATCAGACTCAACTGTAAAAACATGTGTCGCAAACACGAATTTGGCGCAAAGAGGATCATGCCCTGCTGCAACCTTTTCAAACCATATGCAGACCTGCATTAGTGTGAAATCAGTGCAGGAAATTCAAAAAAATAATAGTTTAAGAATTAAACTCAAAAGAAAATTAAAGTACTGCCATTTTTCTCTAAGACTGTCCTAGCTCTGCATCAGAGTTCTTGCAATCTCGCAATCCTCTTCTCTTTTAATTCTGTTGCAGGGTTCATTGTTGTTCACCGTGTTCTTCAAGATCTGAATTACGCTCAATCTGTATGTGATGTCTGCAAGCATTTTGGCACACCTATTCTGGAACCAACATCATTTCCTTTATACTTCAATCTGAAACCTATTCGTAGATCAAACTTGTATGTTAATAAACAAGAGCTTAACAAAATGAGGGTTGGAAGCAAAATAGAAAAAAAAGGAAGATGAAAGTTTTTGATGATGGAATTAGAAGTCAGGGAATAGCGGTTCACGAGTTGAGTGCGAAACCAAAAGAGCATTAGGGGAATCGTACCATCGGTTTTTACTGGAACTAATCTTTCAATCAAGGGATGAGATTGAGTCCAATCTCTAACCAACTCTCAACAAACTGTAATAGAATGGTAACAGAACTGGAAGGGGACATACATAACAGAAAGAGGAGAGAGAACGGAAAGCTAGGAGATTTGGTGATAAAAAAAAATAAAGAGATTTTGGGGAACGGATTGAAAAACCCATAAGAGAATTCACAAGAGAGAAGAGATAAAAGAGGAATCACCTGAGGGGGATTCACTTTTTCCATGATTGATTTTACAACAAGAAAAAAATTTCCAGATTCAACCTTCACTCTTTTTTCCATCTTCAACCTTCCATTCTCCCTTTGATCGGAATCCTTGATTCTCTCTTTCATCTGGAATCTTCACACTCTTCTTCATCTTCATCTAGTGAAAAACTAGAAAGAAAGCTTCTCTATACTCCCTTTGAATTCAGCGTAGCATTGTCCTCCTCCACATTCAATCATCTTGAGGCTTATCTAACAAACTTCAACAGTTCTTATCATCATTGCATCTTCATCAATATTCTGCACCGCATAACATTGCAACTGCATCGATTCTGCACCATATCATTAGCGAGCAACAATTTTGTTTCATCGAATCGGTATTGATAAATAGTAGAATACATAATTCGAGGAAGAGGTTATCATCACCTGGATATCTCAACTAACTCTGGATTTCTTTGACTTTCGTCGTTGTTGAAGGTCCGCCGGAGCTATTACGGTAGGTAGTTCGTTCTCTTCTTCTTCTTGCACTATTCTTTATACTACGGTATCGTTTACATGCCGTTGAATGAGAGCCTTAAGTCTATGACTCAATCCCGCGTATCGTATCAGATTTATTTCGGTTGATGTTTAGTTAGGTTTTGTATTTTCTATTATATTTAGGTTCAAAAGGAGACGAAGGAAGGGGCGGTGGTGTTGATACGATGTGTCATCTTAATGGCGATTTACGATGGCTTTTGATCGGAGAAGGAGGTGTGCGCCACCGTTTGAAGAGGATAAGTGAGACACGGTGATGATTAGAGGAGTTTTTTATGGATCAAAGAAATTTTAGGTGTTAATCGAGAGCTTTGAGGTCGTTTCTGAAAACCTTGAACAAAGGGGAAGATATAAAATAAGCGACGGTGAGGTTGAAGAAGAAAGACGGGAACGGCGAGTTCTACAAGAGAACTCTGATTTTTTCTCTGGAGGTAGAAGTTGAAATGTTATAGTGAATTACCCTAATCTCATCGAGGCAATACACAACGTTGGTAGATTTTTATTTTCTCAGTGTTTTCTGGATTACTGGGCTGGATCTCGCACCTCTTTAAGCCCATGTTTTTTTGGAAATCCAAATTCTTTAGGCCAAAAAACTGGGTTTGGACCACTCTACGCTGGGCCTGATATCCTGGCATTTTTGCTGAAGCAATATCCCCCTGATTTCAGTTTTACCCCCTTTTGACTCTTTCTAATTTCTTTAGTTTTAAAATTTTATTTTCTTATTTAATTTTACTTTTGATACAAATGGTAATAGAATATATGATAAAACAAAAAAAATGTGGAGAATTTAGATTTTTTTATATGATAATAAACTACAAAAAAATAAAAAATGTATTTAGGCTTTTTATTTGATTGTTGGAAATTAATGCCCAATATTTTTCCGATTACTTGAGACTTGTGATTCACCTTTGCTTGTTGAGTTGAGTCTTGCGCATGTTCATTATTTGATATGCGAATGTGTTTTGGATTCCGATTGTGATTGTTTTTCACATCGATGAAGTTTCGACACCTATTCCAAATATTCGATCTCTGACTATTTGTTTGTTAATGCCAACTCGTGTGAAGTATCCCAGGTTTCTTTACTTTGGTTGCACTTTTTGCGGACATTATCGTTCGTTTGGTATTATTCTGCTTCCAAGTTATATTTCCGTTATTGCTGTTTAGATATCATGAGAAGTAGGAAATGAAGAGTGCACGCTCGAAGTCGTTGTTTAAAGACCTGTAGCAGGCATTCCGCACTTTGTTTATCATATATGTTGTGCTTGTGTTTGTTTCTTTTCTTATTGATCGATGAGTCACTCAATTTCGAAATTGAGATCACGACTTCGCTCTCAGTGCATGATCCCTATAGGACTTTATCACTTTCCTTTATTTCTTGTTGATCGATGAGTCACTCAATTTAGAAATTGAGATCACGACTTCGCTCTCATTGTATGTTCCCTATAAGACAGTTTGTTAGACTTTCTTTGGAATGCTAACTTAGGTACTACCCCTCATTGTATGATAACATTAGGTTAGATGTAGGTTAGTCTATATTGTACCCCAGAATTTTCCCTCTCACTTAACAAGAATTTTCTCACAAGATCTCTTTGAATCAAGAATGCACTAGGGTTTGATTAGCTCAAGACACCTCCTTAAGCACTGATGACCAAAATTAGGGTTTGAGTTTGCACAAGGATTTTTGAACTTCCATTGCCCCATATGACTTTCATGGATCATTATGGACCCCCAAGATTACTCATGTCAAGTTTCAAGCCTTGGATCACATTTTTGATCAGTCAATTGAGCAGTTGACCTAAAAATCAGTTGTATTGGAAAAAAAGTCAACCATGGCCAATTTACAGTCAAACTTCATAATTTTTTATCCACATCAACATTTTAAACTCATATGTATCTTTTGATCAAGTTTGGACCACAATTCCTCAAGAAACTTGATCAAATCTCCAAAAGGGCAAAATGGTCAAAATTAGGGTTTTGACTGGGAAAGGGCAATTTCTGATTTTTGACCTAGAAAATGGTCAATTGGTTTAAGGCATGGTCTCAAGAGTCCAATTGCATCATTTTGACCTAATGACATGGTTCAAAACATTGCAAGTCCATTGGATTGACAAATGAATTTTGCAGTCAACTGATCAAAAGTCAATTGTATACTGAAAAGTCAAACTTTGACTTTTTGGTCAAATTCAAGTGCCAAAGATCATAATTCATAAAAACATGTCAAAATGTGAAACTTATTCATCAAGAAATCTAAAAGTCAAGATTTCATTTTGAAAAGTCAAAATTTCTAAACTTAGAAATTTTTCTAAGTGTTGGAAATTTCATGTTTTTTCATAACTTTGAGCAAAAGTTTCACCATGATGCAAGATGATTCAAGAGAAACTTCCAACATGAAAGTTGTAGATCTCCATGAAATTTACAACTTTTATTTACACAACTCCTTCCAAAAATGCTTGTATCTCAAGTTATAATTTTATGAACACGTGGTCATGAAACTAAACACTTAGTGAAATTTTATCCTAATTTAGTCAGGATTTTGACCCAACTTCATGGCACTTTTTCATATAGTTCCAATGGGAGTATTCAAAAGAAATTCAAATATGGATTATAGAGAACATTTCAATCTTTCAAAAATGTCCAAGAACTCCTTGATATCATACTTGGGTGCCTTATCATGTTTGCTTTTTGTGAATACTTGTGGTGTGTCCTTATCATAACATCATAGCATCATACAGCATCATATGCATTTACTAACCACTTCAAGGGTTCGAATATTCATCTTTGTTCTGGTTTTGTAGGACATGGAATCTCTCCGTAGAAAGACAATTCAGATCAACCTTGTAAGGGTCCCTCCTCAGCTTAAAGAGCTTACATCCAGGATTCCCGAGAACTCTTCCTTCAGTGAAAGGCATGGTAGACTCATCAGCTTGGTCAATGCCAACATTGAGGAGGACATGGTGAAAGTGTTGTTCCAGTTCTTTGACCCTTTGCACCACTGTTTTACTTTCCCGGATTATCAATTGGTGCCTACTTTGGAAGAGTTTTCTCATCTTCTGAAGGTTCCTATTCCTAATCAACTACCCTACAACAGTACGGAAAGGGAACCAAAACTTGAAGAGGTTGCTAAAGCATTATGTCTACAACCATCTGATATTAAGGGACATTGGGAAGTCAGAAGTGGTATCAAAGGATTTTTGGCAAAGTTCCTGTTTGAGAAGGCGCAAGAATGTTGGAATTCCATTGACCTACAAACCTTTGAAGAAGTTGTGGCACTCCTTGTCTATGGGTTGATGTTGTTCCCGAATCCGAATCAGCTTATAGATATCAATGCTGTCAAGATTTTCATGTCCAGGAATCCCATACCTACGTTGCTTGGGGACATCCTCCACTCATGTTACACTCGAACCATGAGAAAAAGAGGTGTTCTCATGTGCTGCACTCCTCTCCTGGCAAGGTGGTTTATTTCGCACCTTCCACAATCAGTTTTGAAGAACGAGCGGGGTTTGAGATGGTCACAACGATTAATGATTCTTACACATTCTGATATACATTGGTGTTCTCGGTCCAGAGAAAATGTCACTATCATTGATCGTTGCGGAGAGTATCCTAATGTTCCTTTACTTGGAATCAGAGGAGGTATTACTTACAACCCCTGTTTGGCCTTGAGGCAGTTTGGATATGCTCGGAGGGATGGCCCTCATGACATGTTGATTCCTGACATAGTTTTTGACTTCGACCATGTGTTTCCAGTGATTTCTGGTAAACAACCGCTAGTCCTCCAAACTATCGAATAATCTTACTGACTGTTATTCAATCTCTCTGGTAACTCACAGGATCGACTAGATTGATCCTAGGATGCATTGGTCATTAGGGTAACTCTCATGATAGAACTGGTATTCATGGTTGGTATTTGGAATGTTGTGTAGGTGCTTAACTTTACTTCGATTACTCTATTAAATTCTTAAGGTGTGATCAAGTAAATGTGCGCGAAACTAAATTGCATGAATGAAGTTAAATTGTAAAGACATGTAAAAACTGCATAAAAGACAAGTAAATGACTTCGAAGCATAAAAACATGTAATGTAAAAAGTTCTCTGGAATGTAAAAGATTCGAAATATGAAGAAAGCGTTTAAATGCAAGAAAACTGTAAAATGACTTTAAGTAAAAAAGGTGTTCGAATGATAAAAGCTTAAAGATAAAGGCATGAAATGTACAACAGTTTCTGAAATGTAAAGTATTTGAAGTGAGAAGAAAGCATTTAAAGGTAAGACATTAGTAAAAAGACTTCGAATGAAAACATTTTAAATGCAAAAGCTTGTAAATGGTATTGACATGAAGATAAAGGAAAATACTGGAAATGATAAGGAGTTTTCATTAAATCATAAACATGTGGTGTTATCATACGTACATTGCTCGTGCATTCGTTTCCCTAGCCATGTGGTAATTTGAATGTTTACTGAGTTTTTTGTACAATAGATATGACACACGAAATCCTAATGCTAAGACTTCTATTTATACTACTTCGACCATAACGGTCTTGCTATAAGATTCTGCCACGTTAAGAACATGCAGAGCAATGCCTCTCTCTTGCGTCCACGCGTCTTCGAATGCTCCAGCGCATATATTTCAAATTTCGAACATCCTGCTTACATTTGAATTTCAAATGTTTTGGCACTTCTTCGCTTCGAACGCATTTCTTAGACACATCCTTGTTATCATTTCGAGACTTCTTTGAACATATTCTCCTAACTGTCACTCGAAGCTCCAAGCTTTGATATGCCCATTCGAAGCACTGCTTCTACCATTTCGAAACATGACGTCTTGTTTCATTCCAATCGAAACGTCCAATTTGCTTTGCTTCTAATAATATCATCAAAATCTTCAGCCAACAAAATGCCCCTTTAAAATATGTATTTCGATTCCTTTGAGAAATACTTATTTTAAACATATACACAAGATTTTGATGCGACCTTCGAATCATCGTAACATTTATTGCACATGACTCCAGTCACGTCAATCACAATGCTTTTCAGATTCCTTAACCGCCTTGAACCATTTCTCAGCATGGTGCAGTTACAAAACAATGATTATCTTTAATCACGCCTATTACCAATGTTAACTTTACGCCACCTCTTCATCAAACCAACCCACGACTACCACGTATCACAATCTTACTCAGTGGATGCTTAAACTTCCACATTATAAAAACCCATCAACTTAGTCTTTTCTTTTCTTCCCACTTTCTGAATCTTTTATCCCTCTTTGCTCACCGAAACCCTAAACTTCCAACATTCTTCCAACAATGTCTTCTTCAACTTCATCTCAAATAAAAAAGGCTTCTAAAAAGAAAGGAAATACCGCAGGAACCACAATGGAAAGCAAGGTTGGCACCTACCAAGGTCAATCTGTTCTTGTTCCCCAGATGATCTCAAAATAGAAAGAAATGCTTTATGCATCCCAGGTACTAATTCCTACTAATGCTGCTGGCAAGAGGTTAGCTTTAATGGGCCCTCTTACAGTTTTTGAAATTTTAAAAGACACCAGAAAAATTTTCCCAGTTTGTTACAATTTCAAACCTCTGTTCAATAAAATGGATGCCCCTAAGACAATAGAGTCTTCTGGTTCAAACCCCGTAGAAAATCCAATCGTTCCTCCTAAGGACCATTTTGTACTAGATTATGTAAAGAGTAACTTCAAACCGTTTCGATCTTGCCCCACCTCCGACACAGCTTATCATAACTGGTTTAATAAGGTAGAAGCTAAGAAATCCTAACAATGGGAAGAATTAGGTATCTACAACTTGATTAAACTGTTGAAACCAGGTTTTACTTACAGCCACCCGTTGCTATTCGCGTCCCTATATTTCTGGGACAGTACTTACAATACTTTCCATCTCCCTGGTGGAATGATTACTCCTACCTTTTTTGACATAGCAGCCATTACTGGGCTATCACCACTAGGAGAAACATATATCCCTGACAATGAAGAGCATTCGAGTATTATTGACTTCGAAGTCAAACTAGCTAGCTTTTCAAAGTTTATCAGCCACTATCACACTGAAGGAAACAGTGTATCGGATGTAGAACACATTGCCTTCCTTACCTTGTGGTTGTCAAGGTATGTCTTTTGCAGCAGATCCCTACAAGTAGCCAGTAGGTTTATTCCTCTAGCTAGAGATTTACATGAGAATCGGAGGGTGTGTTTAAGCGAATTGCTATTAGTTGATCTTTATGAAAGCCTAAGGTCAGCTGTTTCAAGTCTGAAATCTCACACCTCCAAGAACATCCTGCTAGCTGGTCCTTTCTGGTTACTCCAGTTATGGCTAAATGCCATGTTTGAACCTTCATTATCAACTGCCAACACTATTGCTGAACAAGACCCAGAAATAATGGATAGAATTATCGAAGGCACTAGGCTGCGAAGACTTACCCCCAATGACGATAAGGATGATTTCAAAGTTCTCTTCTCAAAATATATCATGATTTTCTCCAAGAGGCATAAGTTCGAAGAGACCATGGCGCCTTTTGCTTCAAGGGCTCATGGACCTTCATGGTTCACCATGGCTCTCTCAGAAGCTGTCAAAAGCAAAGAAATTCAAGATGTATGGAGAGCCTTTTTGCTGCCCAGACTAATCTCTTTAAGAATTACTCCTGCTAAGAATCAGATTTTCCTTTTCGCTTATCAACCCAACTTCGTTTCGAGACAATTTGGCTTGTGCCAGCTAATTCCTGAACCCCTATTTCAAACGGAAAATGCCATCACCTCTGGGCGAACCTTCAAGGCACGAGAAGCCAAACTACAGCAGGAACAATACCAAGGCTTCGCCCATTTTGAACTAATAACCTTCGAACCTACACACCTTACAGCAAAGGGGTTTCTGGAATGGTGGACAAAGTTCTATCAGACTTATATGTTCGATACTCTTACTATTCAGCAGAAACTAACTGATGCATTCGATGTGCAGGTACCATCCAAGAAAGGTATGTTCACTCATGCCAAAGAGATTAAAGCTTTTCAAAATTATTTCGAAACTACTTATGATCCCACACACTTGGAATCCACTGTGCATCAAGCGGCTGAGACCTTGAAGGAAAAATTCAAAGAAAAAGTTTCTAAGTTAAAACTTCCTTCAGGGTTGTCACCTGAGGATAGGTATAGGTTGGCATTCGAAATGCATCCACCTAAATTTCTTAGATTACCTACCTCAGAACTGGCTCTGGCTTGGTTTCCTCCATACCCTTGGTGGTTCACTTGCAAAGAAATGTTCAAATATCTTCAAAAGAAACCAAAGCCATCTGAGACTGTGACATGGGCTTGACACTGGCTCCACGATTTCCCAGGACATCTTCGCTATGACCTTTCTGCCATGTCAATTAAATCTGATCAAGGCACAGGTGCGAATGCTTGGGAAAATCCCAAACGTTTCTCATTTTCTATATCTTTAACTTTTGCCTTAATTGTTTCGATTTTCATCCATCAGGATAAAGACTGCTGCTTCAAAGTCGAAAGAAGGGAGCGCCTCTCAAGCCTCTATCGAAACCATTGACAATGTGACTCCATCCGAACCAACAACAATTGCTGCAACAACAACAACAACAACACCAGTAACAACTAGTGCTCCATCTCCACAGGTAACCACTTAGCCTTGATGTTTCGAATTCACTAATGTTTCATGATTTGCATCTTAACTTATTGTTTTAAATCTTTTCAGACCAACAAACTTCCGCCTACCACTCCAAAGAAACGAAAATCAAACACTACTGCGGAAGACCCCAAGGCTGGAGGGAATTTACCAGCTGCTTCGAAGAAGAAGCAGAAGAAGGATATTTCAAAAATTGTTGTACCCACTAGTGTCTCTGGACTCGATTCCAAGGATACTGCTCCCTCACCTAAATCCAAAATTCCACCTTCGACCTCCAACGTAATGTTGGAACGCATAGCTAGCAACCTCTCTTCAGAGAGTCCACAGGTAAATTGAACTTTAAATTTCTTGAAAATAATTTCTCATTACCTTGGTGCATTCTTTTAATATTCTTTTGCTTCTTGAAGGATATTTTAAATCCAGCTTTTACCACTTCGACCTCACCATCAAAAGCTGCTGCTCCGATCAACTCCTCTCCTCAAGGAGATTCCAGCAACCTTGTACAGAACAAAGGTTCCTCCAATATGGAGGTTCTGGCTGGGACTTTTGAGCATCAAGATGATCAGAGTACCTCTCCTCCTCTAAAAGAAACAAATGAAGCAACGCTTCATGAATCTGCAGAGGCTTTACAAAGAACTTCTCTCCAAAAGTCCCCTCTTGAAACCCTTCAAGAGGACCCAAAGGACACTCATGCTGAAGGAGAGAAAGCTAATTCTGGTCAAAGAAACGAAGAATCTGCAGGAGAAGGGTCTGAGGAGGAAGATGCCAACGATGGTTCGACTGCTGGGACAGAGTCCAATGCAAATAGCAGCAAAAACGAAGATATCGAAGTGGTGGATTTGGATGACGATGAAGAAGATAATGAGCACGAAACGAATGAAGGGGATGGTGGCGCAACCAATAAACCCATGGAGGTCGAAATGGACGTGACTCCCCTGCGTGTGGAACTCCCTCAACCGTCTTTGTCCCGAATGACTGGCGAGGAGCTTGCTCTCCTGAGACGCAATGACCCTATTGGGTACATGAAGGCGAAGCTGGCTCAAAGGGATATTCCACCTGCTAGGGCTGGCACAAGTTCGACTAGCCATCCGTTGCCCACAAATGAAAGAATTGTACTTATTAACAGGATCAGGAGAACAATTCTTGATGTGGATATATTCGAAGTGCTCAAACAGGATAGCACTGCTTGCTACACTATGAAGGAGTTGCTTACAAAAGTCAACCTTGCTACCTGCTCCTTGCCAGTTAGCACTATCTTGTTCGATCTTCAATCTTTGCTGGACAACGTGACTGGGTACCTTCTCCAAGATGAATTTGCTGCCAGAAAGGTTCAAGAAAAGCGAACTGCAATGGATGCTGCTTTTGAGCATGCTTCGAAACTCTCTCAAGAAGCTGAGGATCAAGCCATGCATCTAAAGCAAGCAAAAACTGATTATGAGGCTCGAGCTGAGTCCATCCTTCTCTGGGAAAGGCAAATTCAGGAACTTCAACAGAAGGTTAAAGAGGCTTAAGAACAACAATTGGCCTACGAAACCAATACTTCTGGTAACCAATTCGAAGAGCTTCTCAACCAGGGGCTTGCAGAAATGGAAACTGCAGAACAACTCAAGGGAGAAGTGGCCACCTTAGAGGGAGCAAGACGTTTTGCTCAACAAAGGCTTGAGTCTTTTCGAAGTACCTTCAACAGATTGAAGAATAATTCCTATTTCTAAATCTCAGTGTTCATTTGATTAAAATTTGGTTTTTTATATGTAATATTCGAACAACGCCATTTTGGCATCCCATATTGCCATTTTGGCATTTTTATAATATTCTGATTACGTTGTTACTATTCGAATCTCCTGCAGGCGTGGCTTATATTTCTTTAAATATTTCACATTAACCTTTAGGATACGTTTATCATCCATCAGCTCTTCGATTTCATATGCATTGTTTGAGAATACCTTTAGTATTCGAAAAGGCCCTTCCCAATGAGGTGACCATTTACCTAACGTTTTATTTTTCTTATCCATGGGAAATATGACTTTCCAGACTAAGTCATTAATAATGAATGCTTTTCTTTTCACCCTTTTGTTATATGTCCTGGCCACTCTTTCTTTTTGTCTCATCAAGATTTCCAATGCATGTAATCTAACTTCGTCCAACTCAACTAATTCATTCGTCATCATCTCCCAATATAATGCAGTTGGAATTTCGTTTTGTCTTTGAATTCGAACTGATTGTAGATGAATTTCTACTGGCAGCACTGCATCATGACAAAATGTGAGTTGGAAAGGCGTGGTGTTAGTAGCTTCCTTAGGAGATGTTCTACAGGCCCATAGTATTTGGTCCAAAGTTTTGTGCCAGTTCCTTGGCTTTTTACCAATATGTTTCTTGATTAACCCTATTATCACTTTATTAGCTGCTTCGACTTGACCATTTGCTTGAGCATAATATGGCGTTGATGTTAGTAATCTAAACCCCATTTCTTGGGCAAATTCTTGCATCTTTCTACCAGTAAACACAGAGCCTTGGTCTGTGGTTATGCTCTCTGGCAATCCGAACCTATAGATAATGTGTTTCTGTATAAATTCAATAATAGCCTCTTGATCAACAACTATTAATGGTACTTCTTCGATCCACTTGGTAAAATAGTCTATTCCTACCAAGATATATTTCTGTCCTTTAGACGAAGCAGGTTTTATTTCTCCTATTAAATCCAATGCCCATCCTCTAAATGGCCATGGTTTGATGATTGAATGCAACTCACTTGCAGGGGCATGTTGAATCCATGCATGTTTCTGACATTCCTCACATCCTTTAGCAAAGTCTATACAATCTTTGAGCATGTTGGGCCAATACATGCCATATCGAAATAACAGCCATTTCATTTTATGACCTGCTTGATGTGCTCCACATGCCCCATTGTGGACTTCTGACAATGCTAAGTATGCCTCACTTTCTCCTAGGCACTTCAATAATACGCCATCTTGGGTCTTTTTGAACAATTCGTTCCCCATGAGGACATATGATAATGCTCTGTATTTTGTCTTCCTATCAACACTCAGAGTTGGGTTTGTCAAATAACTCACCAGTGGACATCGCCAATCTGCATCTAATAAAGTGTTTATGGCTAATATTTCGAGTCCTTGTTTCTCAGCATAACCCAATTTCATACTCTCTAGATCTGATGGTGTGAATCTAGTAGCCATAACTCTACCCCTTAATTCAACTAAATCCTCAAAGTTTTTGGCAGAAACTTTATAACCTGAAGCCAACTGTGCTAAGTCATTTTCTTCTTGGTTTTCTATTCTTGGTATATGTTGAATATCCATATATTTAAACTTCCTAAGTAACCTGTTAACTATGACGAAGTATATCATCAGGTTTTCCTTTATGCATTTATACTCCTTTGTTATTTGCTTGACCACCAATTCTGAGTCTCCTTTAATTTCGACTCTAGTTGCCCTCAATTCCAACAAAGCTTTAAGTCCAACAATGAGCGCTTCATACTCAGCTTCGTTGTTCGAGCAACGAGGGCCATCTAACTTATACTTGAATTTTGTTGGAATTCCTTCAGGAGAAATTAGAAGGACTCCAACACCACTTCCATTTCTGTGGGTCGAACCATCAAAGTATAATTTCCATGGTTGCATTTCGACGTAACTCATGACAGTCTGCTCAACCAATGAATGGTCCACAATGAAATCAGAAATTACTTGGCCTTTCATAGCTTTTAAAAGCATGAAAGTCAAAGAATATTCTGTTAAGGCTAAAGCCCATTTACCAACTCTGCTATGCATTATTGGTTTCGAAAGCATGTGTTTAATGACATCGAAATGAGATGAAACATAAACATCAACATGCTTTATATAATACTTGAGTTTCATACAAGAAAAGTACAAACAGAGACATAGCTTTTCTAAATTGCTATATCTGGTCTCTGCATCATTCAATACTCTACTTAAATAGTATATGGCTTTTTCGATGCCATTGCTATCTTCTTGTGCTAACATACTACCTATACTAACTTCAGAGGCAGATATGTACAATCTCATGGGCTTTTCCCATGAAGGTGGAGACAAGATTGGAGGCTGAGAGAGGTATCTTTTTATCTTGTCAAATGCCTCCTGGTGGACTTCGTTCCATTCGAAGGCTTGACCTTGCTTTAAACGAAGCAACGGAGAGAAAGCTTGGGTTCTTCCACTCAGATTCGAAATGAACCTTCTGAGAAAGTAAATCTTCCCTAGCAAAGATTGCAACTCCCTTTTTGACGTAGGTGCTTTCGTCTCCATTATGGCTTTGGTTTTGTTCTGGTTGATCTCAATTCCTTTCTTGTGAACCACAAAGCCAAGGAAATCTCCAGCCTGCACAAAAAATGCACATTTAAGGGGATTCATCTTTAAGCCATGTTTTCTCATTCGTTCGAATGGTTGGCTCAAATGATGTAAATGTGTTTCTGCAGATATAGATTTGATGACTATATCATCAATATACACATGCATAAAGGTTTCAATGAAATCATGGAAAATCGAATTCATTACCCTTTGATAAGTTGCCCCGGCGTTCTTTAAACCAAATGGCATCACCACCCATTCGTAGGTGCCTAAGGCTCCTGGGCAACGAAATGCTGTCTTGGCAACATCTTCTTCAGCAATAAAAATCTGATTATACCCAGAGTATCCATCTAACATACTCAAATATTCGAACCCTGCAGCAGAGTCTACTAGCATTTCTGCCACAGGCATAGAATACTCATCCTTAGGGGTTGCAGTGTTTAAATCCCTAAAATCTATGCAGATTCTCAAAAAACCATTTTTCTTAATAACAGGTACTATATTTGCTAACCATTCGACATACCTTGTGGTTCTGATGAATCTGCAACGCAGCAACCTTTTGATCTCAGCTTTAATCTTCATGAGAACCGCTGGTGCGAATCTTCTAAGAGTTTTCTTGATGGGCTTCTTGCCATCCTTGATTGGAAGTCTGTGTTCGACCAACTCCCTCTTTAAACTAGGCATTTCGTCATAATCCCATGCGAAACAGTCTTTGTTTTTCTTGAGGACTTCGATCACTTCCTGCTTGAGGCCTGGGCTCAGTTTTGCACTTATGTAGGTTATTCTTTTCGTGTTTTCATCCCCTAAGTTGACTTCTTCGAGTGGATCCTGCGCCAACATTTTGGCACCTGAGTCTATGGGGTCCCTTTCGAAGCCTAAGGGTTCTTTATCATAGATGGCGTCCAGCCTTTGATCTATCTCAATTTCTTTAAAGGGTGAGCATTTCGAGCCATCCCCACTTATTTCGTTCATCTTTACAGCCAGTTTATTCATTTCAGCCTCTAAGGCCGCCTTTGATTCATTCTCAGCCATATAGGCCGAAATCCTTTCGAAAAAGGAGGACTCAGTCATGAGTAAGGCTGTCGAATTCCCATCCTGCTGGCCATCTTTGTATAGTATTTTCGACTCCTTCGCCATCACTGATTATTCTTCTATCCTAGTATAGGACATCACGGCGAAGGGTCATATAGTAGTGGGTGTTTCTGGTTTCGTTGATTTCATCATTTGGGACACACGGAGCAATCTTTGCCAGATGTTTGTTATAATTCCTCTTGTCAACTAAATTGACTGTTGACATGAAGTAACTCTGGTCTGCTTCAATGTTTTCCACGATCCCATCTTCTCTCCATAGAACTAATCGCATGTGCATTGACGAAGGAACTGCCCCTACGCCATGGATCCACTCCCTTCCCAGCAATAAGTTGTAGTTGGCCTTGGCTTCGATCACCATGAACATGGTGGGCCTACAGCTTGAGCCTATTGTCAAGTCCAATTGAACCACCCCCAATGTTTTGCCCACTTTCCCTTCATAATTGGATAGAACCATATTGTGGGGCTTGATGTCTCCTTCGCGTATTTCTAACCTTTTCAGCATGAAGTGGGGTATTAAATTGACTG
Organism: Vicia faba; assembly: GCA_948472305.1. NCBI lineage: Eukaryota > Viridiplantae > Streptophyta > Magnoliopsida > Fabales > Fabaceae > Vicia > Vicia faba. The sequence continues at coordinate 68,048 of CATIWC010002165.1, forward strand.
CAGCACCCCCATCTACTAGAACCTTATTCACGCCATGGGCACCAACTTTTGCCCGAATAAATAGTGGCTTAAGATGGTTCTTCATAGCTGGTTCTGGACGTTCGAAGAACGCATTCTGCTCTTCGACAGCCCCATTGTCCATCACATAGTAGCACACAGGCCTATGCTTCATCAAGTCTATGGTATCTTCTTCCTCATATTTATCAATTTCAGTTTCCTGTCCAAATTCACAGGGAAGCACAGATACCACGTTTCAGTTTAGGTTAAACGAAGACTCCCCATCTGATTCGAAGTTATCCGTTATCATATCTTCGTCTTCTTCTGGGCCTGAAGTGTATTCCTTTGGTTCATCTAGTGGTACTTCAGAAAAGAGCCTCCTATTAACTGGGGGTTTGTCTTCAGTTTGATTTTTTGGTGTGGGTTTGTTGGTGCTAGATTCACCTTGGTTCTTTGTTGAAGTTGCCCCTTTATTTGCCACAGCTTCTCTCTCAGCCTTTCGAATCCTCTGTTGCCTTCGCCACTGGGATCTCGACATGGGGTTCCTTCCTTTGTAGTTCTATAATCTCACCTCTTCCCTCTTTGCTATGTTGAATTGCCTTCTGTATGTCATAGCATGGCGTGCGTTTCGTTCGGTGTTTCTCCATCTGTCTTTGCCTTTGTCATTCCTGACTTGCAGCCATCTGTCTGTTGGCACTTCAGCAGGGAGTTTGAACGTCACTCTTCGAGCACCCTTGGGATGAGGACTATCAGGCCTTCGTTGTTTGTATTTGCTATCGAAACGTGGGCCCGTCTGAACAGTTTCTTGATGGTTCCAGCAAGGGGCGAAGGGAATTGTTTCGAAGGCTCTGGCCATGCTTTAATCATACACAGCAGAACACCTTGGGCATATCAAGCACTTGGTTGCCCCTTTGTAGCAGCGAAACACAAATTCCAGCAAACTTTCTCCAGCCTTAGGATAACACCTGAATAGCTGGTTATCCTGGCGCTAGTTATTGCCAGTTCGAGCCCTCTGTACCCTCTCGAAGTTCGCAGCGATTCTCTGATTGCAGAGGATGCTGCACCTAGGGCATAGTATCATTCCTGTATCTCCCTTGTGGCATGTCATGAGGTAATCCTTGAGACTAGTATCTCCAGCATGATTATCCCCCATTTTATACTTCTCTTTGTCTAAGTATCTTTCTACCTCCTCCATCTCAGAGCGAGGTCTTTCCATATCCACCATGTTTACCTCAACATCCTCCCCCTTAGCTTCGTCATCTCCCCATCCTGTGGGTTTTATATCTTCAATGTGGACCTTTGAACTCTCTGGGGCAGAGTATTTGACCAAATAGTCAAATTTTCCACTGGGTTCCCCTAAAGTGTCCCATATTTATTTCTGAGGGGAGGTTGGCTTCGTGATTTGTACTTTCTCCAATTCCAGCCTCAGGCCTTCAGTGACCTGTGTCAATTCTTGGTTTTGGTTTTCCTGGCCTTCAGTAGCCTGGATTTCTTTTGCAACAGCTAAAGGTGCTGCTTCAATCGAAGTCTCTGGTTGCTTCTAGACGCCTTCAGTGACCTCCTTATTGACTTCGACCATCACCCAGCTTTCGTTTTCAGTACCTTTCTCTCCTATTGGGGCATCACTCTGGTCATCTTCCACCATGTTAATTTCTCCAATGCATGCAGGCTCGGAGTAATTGGTGTCTGCGATGTCCAAAGGATCTTCGTCCACTTTCATCTTTGCTTTATCAGCAAACTTCAGTCTGCCATCTTTAATTGCATTCTGAATTAGGTCCCTGAAAATAAAACACTGTGAGGTTTTGTGGCCTAGGAAACTATGATATTTGCAAAATCCTCTTTTCTTTCTTTGATCTAAAGGAGGTATTTTGACATTTGATGGCACAATGAGTTGGCCATCTTTGACAAGTAAATCAAAAATCTCGTCACATTTAGTGACATCGAAGGTATAAACCTTCTTTGGGAATTTGTCACTTTTTTCATTTTCAACAATTTCTTTCCCTTTTGTGGGAACTAATAATTTGCAGGAGTAAGGTGGTGCCTGTTTTAATTCAGCGAGATCGATTTTGACCTCTTCGAATTCGAATTCAGGATAACCTTCTGCTTCCTCAGTTCCAACATAGGAGATCCTTTCCTTCTTGTTATTTTTAAAGACTCTGGCCTTTTCGGCCTTTAGCCTTTCGACCAGTCGAACCCTATCGGCTAACTGAGCCATATCCCTCAAATATTGAGTGTCTAGTTTCTTTCGAATAGAGTAATCCAAGCCACCAGCGGCCATTTCGACTAACTCATGTTCAGGCACTACTGTGTAACATATGGATTTCAAAAGCCTGAATCTATTCAGATAATCATCTATGGGTTCAGTGAACTTTCTCTTAACACTGACTAGTTCCTTCAGACTTATTTTTGATTGTCCCATGTAGAACTGTTCATGGAATAATCTCTCCAAAAGAGCCCAAGTATCAATGGACCCAGGAGGCAAAGTGGTGAACCATGTGAAGGCGTTTTTAGTCAGGGAACTTGGGAAATATTTGATCCTGAGGTCTTCATTATTGGCTATATCTCCCGCTTTGGTTAGATATCTGGCTACGTGTTCGACTGTTGACTCATTGGTATCCCCAGCAAACTTTGTAAACTTAGGGACTTTATATCCCCTTGGTAAATCAGTATGCATTATGTAATCTGATATAGGGGAAGCATAATTTGGCCTTCTAATTCCTGTGTTGAGGCCATTCTGGGCCATGACCCTCTCTATCATGGTGGTTAAATTATTTTCTGCCAAGATGTTATCGTTTCGAATTCTATGAACGACTGCATCAGCATCTTGATTTTGACCCACCATGACAACCCCCCTAGGTTGTTCTTCTCGAAACTCTGGGACTTCCAGCCTTTCGACCCTTGCCCCTGGTTCCATAATTTCCCTTTGTGGGCCTTGGATCATTGGGGCTTCTAGCCTTTGTGCCCTTGCCCCCACATTAACTTCCTCTCTGGGTGGTCTATAGGTCGGGTCGTTAGCAACTTGTTCCATAATAGGTACGTTCGCTCGAACTCCCGCCTGATTCTTCCTACGCCTCTCTGGGGGAGAAAAGAAATCAGCTATTCGACTCATGTTATCTGCGTTTTCTCTGTTTGTTACAGTCACATTCTGCACTATTGGGGCAAATATTTCCTGCATAGTTTGTGCTAATACCCCTATCATATTATGGTTACTGTCATCCATCAATTGCCTAAAAGCCAACTGGTTTTCTGTGGTTAAAATGGGCATTGCACTATAACCCACTGACCCTTGGTTACTTATCATAAACTGATTTGCCCCAGACCTAGACCCTAATTGTGGTGATGAATTTGATGTGGAATTGTGTAAGCCTGCCATAAAAGATGTTGGCATTCCATAAGAGGAGTTTCTGGTTCTATTACCATCGAAACCGGGTGGTCTAGTTAGTGGGGTGGCGAAATGGGTTTGTGTCCCTGATGGTGGGACGAATCCCCCAGGATAACCAATGGTTCCAGTATTTCCTAGGATCGAACTATTAGTTGATATGCCACTTATTTCATTAGTGGCTATATTACTGGTAGATGATGCAACAGACTGTGCATTCGAAGGGATCACATTAGATGTTCCCATCGAAGCGGACATATTAGTGCCTGTTGTATGTGGGGCATTTTGTTCCCCTTGTTGATTATCAGAATTAGACATCTTGTTCAAACGTTTTCTTCTGGATAAGGGTTGGTTGCTGTTGGTTATTTTACCACTTCTTAGGTTCATAAAACAATAAACTTATCACTCAGAGGGTATTTTTACAATGGTTAAGTCTCACCAATTTCTATTTTGTTCTAAATTCTGTAATGTCCAATTACTGGTCCCACCGGGTGTGCCAATTTGTTTCCAGTGATTTCTGGTAAACAACCGCTAGTCCTCCAAACTATCGAATAATCTTACTGACTGTTATTCAATCTCTCTGGTAACTCACAGGATCGACTAGATTGATCCTAGGATGCATTGGTCATTAGGGTAACTCTCATGATAGAACTGGTATTCATGGTTGGTATTTGGAATGTTGTGTAGGTGCTTAACTTTACTTCGATTACTCTATTAAATTCTTAAGGTGTGATCAAGTAAATGTGCGCGAAACTAAATTGCATGAATGAAGTTAAATTGTAAAGACATGTAAAAACTGCATAAAAGACAAGTAAATGACTTCGAAGCATAAAAACATGTAATGTAAAAAGTTCTCTGGAATGTAAAAGATTCGAAATATGAAGAAAGCGTTTAAATGCAAGAAAACTGTAAAATGACTTTAAGTAAAAAAGGTGTTCGAATGATAAAAGCTTAAAGATAAAGGCATGAAATGTACAACAGTTTCTGAAATGTAAAGTATTTGAAGTGAGAAGAAAGCATTTAAAGGTAAGACATTAGTAAAAAGACTTCGAATGAAAACATTTTAAATGCAAAAGCTTGTAAATGGTATTGACATGAAGATAAAGGAAAATACTGGAAATGATAAGGAGTTTTCATTAAATCATAAACATGTGGTGTTATCATACGTACATTGCTCGTGCATTCGTTTCCCTAGCCATGTGGTAATTTGAATGTTTACTGAGTTTTTTGTACAATAGATATGACACACGAAATCCTAATGCTAAGACTTCTATTTATACTACTTCGACCATAACGGTCTTGCTATAAGATTCTGCCACGTTAAGAACATGCAGAGCAATGCCTCTCTCTTTCTTCCACGCGTCTTCGAATGCTCCAGCGCATATATTTCAAATTTCGAACATCCCGCTTACATTTGAATTTCAAATGTTTTGGCACTTCTTTGCTTCGAACGCATTTCTTAGACACAACCTTGTTATCATTTCGAGAATTCTTTGAACATATTCTCCTAACTGTCACTCGAAGCTCCAAGCTTTGATATGCCCATTTGAAGCACTGCTTCTACCATTTTGAAACATGACGTCTTGTTTCATTCCAATCGAAACGTCCAATTTGCTTTGCTTCTAATAATATCATCAAAATCTTCAGCCAACACCATGATACGCAAGGACCTCGCCAGAGATTTATCAGAGCTTGGAGGATGCCTAACAAGGTTGATAGTAAGAAACTGGGGCACAAGAATTCCATCCCCCTTGAGCCTTACCTCAAGTGGGTACGAGCCCGTTCCCAGAAGCTTGTGATGCCATATCCTCATGTTCTCCCCGTGATCAAAGAGCCAGTTTTGGAAGGAGAGGTCCCGTATACCATTCAACATCCTGACATGCCAACATCTTGGGAAGAAATGCAAAAGAGTTGGATCCAACTTAAGGAAGAGCAGAATTCTCTTGAAACCAGTCTACATGCCAGTGAGAAGAAGCTCTTGGAGCTCACCCGCCTATTGCACGAGGAAAAGACCCTCAACACTTACATAGCTCCAAAGAGGATGCGCAATGTCTTTTGGGATTAAGTATTTTGTAATATTTCGCCCATGAGGCATTGATGTACTGAACAAATTATTTCTTAATATAACGTGTGTTCCTTTTTGTCTACAACGAATTTGAACTTTCGAACCCTTGAATGCATTGCATAAATAGCATATCATGCATCATGTGCATAACAGGTACTCTTTCTACAGGTTGCTTAATCTTCTTCGCTGTTTATTTCAGTAATCATCATGTCTTCTGAGCCTACTACAGAACAAGCTATCAAGGCCCTCCAGGCCCAGAACGCCCAGTTCCAGGAGTTGGTCATGAGCTTAGCCCAGGGTCAACAGGAGTTGAAGACTCTGCTTTTGAAGAAAAAGAAGAAGAGGACTGTGTTGTTTAACACCAGACGCAAATATGGAAATACACTGCAAAATGAGGCTAATCTGGCTAATTCCTCTGCAGGGAAAGATAGTCCCCAAGGGGGAAGGGTTCCTAATCCCGTGGTCTCCGACAACGAGACGGATTACAATGATGAACAGTACCCTTCTGCTGAGGACAGGTACAAACAGCTAGAGGACCGTCTAAGTGCCATGGAGATTCAACACGTGCCTGGGTTGGATCTCGGAGATCTAGGTTTATCTTTTGGGGTGGTGATCCCACACAAGTTCAAGGCGCCTGCCTTTGCAAAGTACGATGGAGCTTCCTTCCCCAAGCTACATCTCAGATCTTATGTGAGGAAGATCCAAACATATACAGCAGACAAGAACCTATGGATCCATTTCTTCCAGGATAGCCTTTCAGGGGCTCAACTCGAATGGTTCTATCAGCTGGATGGAGCCAGTATTCGAAACTGGGAGGACTTGGCTACTGCATTTTATAAGCAGTATCAGTATAATTCCGACCTCGCTCCTACGCGTACCCAACTCTAGGGTATGTCGCTAGGGATGGGCGAAGGTTTTAAGGAGTATGCGCAAAAGTGGAGAGACCTGGCTGGAAGGGTGCAGCCACCTTTGACTGACCGTGAACTCGTTGACATGTTCTTGGGGACCCTGTCTGGTCCTTTCTTCAACCATCTGATTGGGAATTCTTTTGCTGGGTTTACCGATCTGATCTTGACTGGTGAGAGGATAGAAGCTGGTATCAAGTCCGGAAAGATACAAAAGGGTGCCTCCTCGAGTACTGAAGAGAAGCCCTTTAAGAAGGAATCTAGTGTTGTTTATGGTCCAAGGAGACAAAATAAACCGGAACACCGCCAAGCTGTCAACGCGATGGTAATCTCAAAGCCTGCTGCTGCTCCTCAGCAATATAATCAACCAAGGGGTGAGAGACCCAAAAGGCAGTATACTCGGCTCAGTATGACCCTGTCTCAGATATTGCCGCAACTGCTGTCAACCAATCTGGTAACTGTCAAGGAAGCTCCAAAGGTTGTGAACACAACCTCTCCAAAGTACAACCCCAACGCCCGCTGCGCTTATCACTCTGACAGCCCAGGGCATACTACGAATGATTGTTGGGCTCTGAGGAATAAGGTTCAGGACCTTATTGATGCTAAAGAAATACAGTTCGAGGCGCCCGAAAGGCCCAATGTTGTGACTGCTCCTATGCCCCAGCATGGAGTGAATGTTGTGGAAGAAGACCTATATGTAGCCTCTGTGGATGATATTGTTACTCCGTTGTTGACTGTCAAGAGGAACCTGTTGCTAGCTGGTTTATTTCCTGGATGTAGTAAAGGTTGTCACTTGTGTGCTGTTTCACCTGCTGGTTGTCCTTTGTTGAAGTCAGGCGTCCAAAACCTGATGGATAACAAAGAGATCTTGTTCGAGAAGATTGTTGTTCCTGCTGTCCCTGCTGAAGAAGTGTCCATTGTTACCATTTTAAATAACCCTCCTAAGGCTCCCTCAAAGAAGCCTGTCAAAATCATGTCTGCTCAGAAGATTGCACCTATCATCATCACTGTTCCGGGGCCCCTCCCCTATACATCTGACAAAGCTGTCCCGTGGCACAATGGGGCAAATATTTATGTGCTTGGAGTTAAACAGGAGTTTTATACTAGTACCGGCATTAGTAACATCACCGGGCCTGCTAAAGTCACTCGTAGTGGTAGGCTCTTCTCACCAGATATTGCACCTCCAGCTATCCAGAGACCTCTTGTCATCACACCTGCAAGTGTGACTGCTCCCCTGCCTGATCAAGTTCCTATTTCTACCCCTGCTGCCGAGTCATCTGACGCTCGGGGCAAAGGGATTGCTACTGATGTGCCTGCCTAGATGGAGACACCGAAGACAACCAATGTTGAAGCTTCCAAGCAAGAGATGGAAGAGATCCTTAAGATTATCAAGAAGAGTTATTTCAATGTGGTTGAGCAGCTGGGGCAAACCCCATCGAAGATTTCTATGCTATCACTGTTACTGTGTTCAGAGGCCCATGCCAAGGCCCTGATTGCCTTCCTGAAGACGGCCCACATGCCACAAGAGACGTCTGCTGATCAATTTACCGATTGTGTGGCTAACTTAACTGCTGACAATGGTTTGGGTTTCTCCGACGTCGATCTGACGGCTAAGGGGAAGAATCACAATGATGCCCTGCATGTCTCCATTGAATGCAGGGGCACTACTCTTGCCCATGTGCTGGTTGACACTGGTTCCTCGTTGAACGTATTACCCAAGAAAGCTCTAGACAGGCTGGATTGTGAGGGTTTAGAGCTCAAGCCAAGCAACATTGTTGTCCGGGCCTTCGACGGGTCCAAAAGGATGGTACATGGTGAGGTTGATATTCCGATCAGAGTTGGTTCGCAGGTCTTTGACTCAACATTCTATGTGATGGACATCCGACCGTCCTACTCTTGTTTGCTGGGTCGTCCTTGGATCCATAAAGTCGGAGCTGTGACCTCCATGTTGCATCAGAAGCTGAAATACCCGGTCAGAGGGAAGATTGTGACAGTGCAGGGGGAGGAAGAGTATATGGTCAGCCACCTTAACTCGTTCCGGTACATAGAGATGGACGGGGAGTTCATTGAGACCCCCTTTCAACACTTTGAAGAGGTGCTTCAGACATTGGCGTCAGCAGAAACAGTGATTGAAGATTCTCCTTTAAAGATGGCTTCCTTGAAGGATGCCCGGGTTGTGGTTGAGAAGGGTGAGTGTGCAAACTGGGGCCGACTTCCTGATTTCACTCCAAAGACTGACAAGTTTGGTTTGGGTTTCACTGCAGAAACTCAGAGGGTTGTTCGTAAGGCAAGGATTGGAAGACCTCATGTATTCATCAGCAACTCAGGGGTAAATGCTATTGAAGACGACGTGGAGGAATCTGAATTCAACAGCTGGATCTACCCAACAACCAACGGTGGACCAAGCAACTGGACTGCGAAAGACTTCACACCTATTACTTTTGTCACTCAGTAATGAACTCCTTTGTTTTGAATTTGTAACAAACAATAATCTGAAACTTTATGGCCCGGTGTCTTACCCGGGGCACCGTGGTCTCATTTGTGAGGGCTTTTGTGTGTCGTTTTCATATATCATTAATAAAAGCATTGGACATTTTTTGCATTTCAAACCTTGCGCTCCTTTTCTTTATTATATATTGCAAAACAACTATATTTACACACACTCACAACATACAGGTTCCAATCCACTCTGGATCTCACTGGTAACGACTATGCTACTGCCAGTTATGACTTCGAAAATCCGATCAACTTAGCCGAAGACGAAGGTGAAGATGATTGTGAAGTGCCCGGTGAGCTTGCAAGACTGTTACTCCAGGAAGAGAGGGCCATTCAGCCGCATGAAGAGCCAGTGGAAACGGTAAATCTGGGTACTGAGACAGACAGAAAGGAAGTTAAGATTGGTGCCAATCTGGAGCTTAGTGTGAAACAAAGGTTGATTCAGATGCTGCATGACTACGTGGAAATCTTTGCCTGGTCTTACAAAGACATGCCTGGGTTGGATACTGACATTGTGGTGCATCACCTACCTACCAAGGAAGAATGCCCTCCAGTAAAACAGAAGGTCCGCCGTATGCATCCAGAGATGTCCGAGAAAATCAAAGCTGAGGTTATGAAACAATTTGACGCCGGTTTTCTAGAAGTGACTTCTTACCCTCAGTGGGTTGCCAATGTGGTTCCAGTGCCGAAGAAAGATGGTAAGGTCCGAATGTGTGTTGATTACAGGGATTTGAACAGGGAAAGCCCTAAGGATGACTTCCCTCTGCCTCACATCGACGTTCTGGTTGATAACACTGCTCATTATAAGGTATTCTCCTTCATGGACGGGTTCTCCGGTTATAATAAAATCAAGATGGCTCCTGAAGACATGGAGAAGACCACTTTTGTTACTCAGTGGGGCACCTTTTGCTACAAGGTCATGCCTTTTGGGTTGAAAAATGCTGGGGCAACCTACCAACGTGCCATGGTTGCTTTATTTCATGATATGATCCATCATGAGATCGAAGTATATGTTGATGATATGATTGCAAGGTCCCAAACTGAAGAGGAACACCTTGACCATCTACAGAAACTGTTTGACCGGTTGAAGTTGTACAAACTGAGGTTGAACCCGAACAAGTGCACCTTTGGGGTGAGATCTGGAAAACTACTAGGTTTCATCGTGAGCGACAAAGGTATTCAAGTGGACCCTGCCAAAGTGAAAGCCATACAAGAGATGTCAGTTCCCAAGACTGAAAAAGAAGTCAGAGGCTTCCTAGGACGGCTGAACTACATTGCCCGATTCATCTCGCACCTAACGGCTACTTGTGAACCAATCTTCAAGCTGCTGAAGAAAGATCAGGTAGTACGTTGGAACGATGAATGCCAGGCCGCTTTCGAAAGAATCAAAGAGTATCTCCAAGAGCCACCTATTCTTATGCCACCTGTTGAAGGGAGACCTCTAATCTTATACTTGACAGTACTTGACAACTCAATGGGGTGTGTGCTGGGGCAGCATGACGAGTCTGGCCGAAAAGAGCACGCTATTTATTACCTTAGCAAAAAGTTTACCGACTGTGAGACCCGATACTCACTGCTCGAGAAAACTTGCTGCGCTTTGGTATGGGCTGCTCGCCGGCTGAGACAGTATATGTTGACTCACACTACTCTGTTGATTTCAAAAATGGATCCAATAAAGTACATATTCGAAAAGCCTGCCTTGTCCGGAAGAATAGCAAGATGGCAGATGATCTTGACTGAATACGACATCCAGTACACGACTCAGAAAGTAATCAAAGGAAGTGTATTGGCAGACCATTTGGCACACCAGGCAGTGGACGACTACCAATCTATGAACTTTGAATTTCCAGACGAGGATATCATGGTAGTAACTGATTGTGAAGTACCTGGACCGGATGAAGGACCTGAGGAAGGATCCCGATGGTCTATGCACTTTGACGGAGCCTCAAATGCTTTGGGTAATGGTATTGGCGCTATGATCATATCTCCAACTGGCTCTCATACTCCACTTACCGCCCGGCTATGTTTCAACTGCACCAACAACATGGCGAAGTATGAGGCATGCATTATGGGTCTTCAAGCTGCAATTGACCTAAGGATCAAGTTTCTGAGTGTCTTTGGAGATTCTGCTCTCGTGATCAATCAGATCAAAGGCGAGTGGGATACGAAACACCCAAATCTTATTCCCTACAAGGAGTATGTGCTGACATTGATCCCCCATTTCGAGGAGATAACTTTTGAACATTTCCCAAGAGAGGAAAATCAGTTGGCGGACGCGTTAGCTATGATGTCTTCTATGTTCAAAGTCAAATGGGACAACGAGGCTCCCCGGATCATTATTTGGAAATTGGATGAACCTGAACATTGCTGTGATCTTGAGACCGAAGAGGTAACAAAAAAACCGTGGTATCATGAAGTAAAGAGGTACCTTGAAGCTCAAGAATACCCTGAAGGTGCATCCATTAATGACAAGAAGTTTCTAAGAAGGTTCGCGGCAAAGTTCTTCCTCAGTAATGACATTCTGTACAAGCGAAACCATGATTCAACCTTACTGCGTTGTGTGGATAAGACTGAAGCAGAAAAGATCATGGCAGAGCTGCATGACGGTACCTTCGGAACGCACTCCAGTGGACACACCATGGCAAAGAAAATCCTTCGGGCAGGATATTTCTGGTCCACAATGGAAGCTGATTGTTACCAACATTCTCGGACGTGTCACAAATGCCAGATCTATGCTGATAAGGTGCACATTCCTCCAGTTCCTTTGAACGTCTTGACAACACCTTGGCCTTTTGCAATGTGGAGCATTGATATGATCGGCGAGATCAGACCTACGACATCCAACGGGCATCGCTTCATCCTGGTGGCGATTGATTACTTTACAAAGTGGGTTGAAGCAGCCTCCTATGCTACCGTAACCAAGAACGTCGTGGCACGGTTCATTCGGCACAACCTGATCTGTAGATACGGCGTACCTGAGAGGATCATTACGGACAATGGTACCAATCTTAACAACAAGATGATCATTGAGCTCTGTGAGAAATTCAAGATACAGCACCACAACTCTTCTCCCTACCGGCCGAAGATGAATGGGGATGTAGAAGCAGCAAATAAGAATATCAAGAAGATTGTGCAGAAGATGACAGTAACCTACAAGGATTGGCACGAGATGTTACCGTTTGCTCTTCATGGATACCGTACCTCAGCAAGGACGTCAACAGGGGCAACACCCTTTTCCTTGGTCTATGGCATGGAGGCAGTCTTGCCCATTGAAGTCCAGATACCCTCTCTCCGGATAATGAAGGATGCAGGTTTGAACGAAGATGACTGGATCTAGACTCGGCTTGATCAATTAAACCTAATCGACGAAAAGAGACTCACTGCTATTTGCCATGGTCAGACGTACCAAAAACGGATGATCAAGGCATTTAACAAGAAAATCAAACGACAAGAGTATCAAGTCGGAGACCTGGTAATCAAGCGCATCATCCTACCTCAAAGTGATCCCAGGGGAAAATGGACCCCCACGTACGAAGGGCCATTTGTGGTTAACAACATCTTCTCAGGGGGAGCCATGATTCTAACCACCATGGATGGTGACGACCTTCCTCACCCCGCCAATGAAGACATAGTAAAAAGATACTACACATGAATTAAAGACCCGCTAGGTTGACACACCTAGGCAAAAATAAGGGCTTCCCGACGAACCAAAAGGGTTCGGGCAAAAATAAGGGATGAAATGAAAAAATATGTACACCCGGCAAGTCGAAAACCTGAAAAGGCGGCTTGGGCAAAAATGGGTATCCCGGTGGACTGAAAACCCGAAAGGGCGGTCCAGGAAAAAGTTAGGGATAAGCGTAATACTATGTCTCATTGGATCACCCTGCATCCAGACTTCAGTATCAACTATCAGGCTTACACGGCATCGATCAATCAGCTTTATCTTCAACTAAGCAGCGAAGTGATGAGACGCTTGAAGACATAAAGGCGATAGCAGAGTTGGAACCCAGTGGGATCTTGCACATAGCTATTTTGTTTTCCTTTTCACAAATTGTATAAACTCTATGTTGTTCGGCGGCATTCTCTTACTAGGACGTCAGCCTCTTGTACACAAACGCCTATTTACAGGAAAATTCCAAAAATCAATACAAATCCACTTTTTCAGACAAATTGCCAATTGCTTTTCCTTTTTCTGTTTTGTTTTGCAAAGAACGTCCAATGTTCATTTTTGATATATGCATTTGACATTAATTGCTAACTCATAAATATTTGCATGCGAAACAAAGGACTAATTACATGTGACATCAGAAACAGGGGCAATAATGAGTTGTCTAAGCGATCTAGTTGCTCTGTTCACCAAGGTACCAAGGTAGGTTCGGCTGAAGAATATGACCAAGATACCTTCACTCCCCGTAGAGTAAGACAAGAACCAACAATACTCTCCCCAAGCAGAGTTGGTCTCCCATCATCCCCGAAAAGGCACAGTATCTCCAGCAAGTCATCAATACTCTCCCAAAGCAGAGTTAGTCTACTGTCAGCCTTAAGGAAGTTGGGTATCCCCAGAAAATCTCAATATTCCCCAGCGGAGTATACAGATATCCCTCTACAAGCATCCCCGGCAGTCTTAATATAAGATCGTTCCTCGGCGAAATACCAGACATCCAGTGGAGCCATTCCCCAGTGCAGTCCAAAAGTTTCCCCAAGAGAGTTGAATCGTCTCCCCAGTAGATTCTGGAAGCTTATCCCCTAGAGTATAAACGTATCTCCCCAGCCATATTCAAAGGTTATCCCTCACCAGAGTCTAACTGGGTTATCCTCAGCTAATTGCAACGGAAAGATCATCCTCGGCGAAGTTCTTCCTATCCCCAGCGGAGTTCATCAAATTCCCCAACGAAGCTTATCAACGGTATCCCCAGCGGAGTTATCATCAAATCTCAGCGAAGTATCTCTTCCCACAGAGTAATTCCCCGCAGAGTAATCTCTCCACCAAGTTTATTCCCCAACGGAGTCATCGTCTCCTACCAGTTTATTCTTGCAACCATCATCCCCAGCGGAAACGAAGAACTCTACTCTTCAACATCAACCCAGGATTCAACAAGCCCCCGACATTCGTCAAGGATTTATTTTCCTAGACGAAAATACATTCATAGACATTTCACATTTCGTACATCCTGCTTACATACGTGATAAAGTGCATACAACACGATCTCATTTATTTTTGAGAACATCATAACATCATGCATTTCATACATCATGACATTGCATACAACTGATGTTTTGCCTTTTCAGGAAAAAGGTCAATCCAAAGATGATTACTATCAACTGTCGTAGTTCCAGATTCGATACCTGTATCTAGCCAGGGCATATCTGTGAGTGATTGATTGTAGATTCGATACCTGTATCCAGCCAGGGCATATCTGCATGAAGAGTTTAGAGATTCGATACCTGTATCCAGCCAGGGCATATCTGTAGACGACCTAATTCCAGATTCGATACCTGTATCTAGCCAGGGCATATCTATGAGTAATTAATTGTGGATTTGATACCTGTATCCAGCCAGGGCAGATCTGCATGAAGGGTTTAGAGATTCGATACCTGTATCCATCCAGGGCATATCTGTAGACGACTTGTTCCAGATTCGATACCTGTATCTAGCCAGGGCATATCTGTGGGCGACTAATTCCAGATTCGATACCTGTATCTAGCCAGGGCATATCTGTGAGTAATTGATTGTAGATTCGATACCTGTATCTAGCCAGGGCATATCTTCATGAAGAGTTTAGAGATTCGATACCTGTATCCAGCCAGGGCATATCTGTGGGCGACTAATTCCAGATTCGATACCTGTATCTAGCCAGGGCATATCTGTGAGTGATTGATTGTAGATTCGATACCTGCATCCAGCCAGGGCATATCTGCGTGAAGAGTTTAGAGATTCGATACCTGTATCCAGCCAGGGCATATCTGTAGACGACCTAATTCCAGATTCGATACCTGTATCTAGCCAGGGCATATCTGTGAGTAATTGATTATGGTTCGATACCTGTATCTAGCCAGGGCATATCTGTGAGTAATTGATTGTGGATTCGATACCTGTATCCAGCCAGGGCAGATCTGCATGAAGGGTTTAGAGATTCGATACCTGTATCTAGCCAGGGCATATCTATAGACGACTTGTTCCAGATTCGATACCTGTATCTAGCCAGGGCATATCTGTGGGCGACTAATTCCAGATTCGAACCTGTATCCATCCAGGGCATATCTGTGAGTAATTGATTGTAGATTCGATACCTGTATCTAGCCAGGGCATATCTGCATGAAGAGTTTGAAGATCAACCCCTGTAACAGGCCAGGAAATTATCTTTCTTTCTCAAGTACGCAAGTTCTCGCTAAGGAATCTCTTATGCGACCAACATCTCCAGATGGCATCTTTAAGCCCATCCTCCTATCTATTACACTTCCAAATGGCATCTATAAGCCCATTCCCGACAAGGTTCTGTCACATCCCCAGATGGCATCTTTAAGCCCATCCTCCTATCCATTACATTTCCAAATGGCATCTGTAAGCCCATTCCCGACATCACATTGCTGATACTACACTATGCGAGTGCAAATTTTTGGGCACTTTAGTGTTCAATCATCTTCCACCTTCGAATCACGAAAGGCATGCAAGCCAATCTACATCCTCAAGTCTAAGAAGATTGAACAGGGGCAACTGTTGTACCCCAAAATTTGCCCTCCCATATTCTTCAAAGTTTATCAAGAATCACCTTCAATTGGTTCAAGATTTCTCAAGGGGTTGCACAGTCAACCATCTCCTAAGCCAGTCAAAATTAGGGTTTTGGTTCTCTCAGGGAATTTGAGGTTTTCAATGGCTCAACCAAGTCCCATAGGCCTATATACATTGCCAAGCATCTACATGTTAAGTCTCAAGACTCACAGTCCCAAGTTGCACAGTCAAAAGCCCTATTTGGTTCACAATCAACTGCAGGGGCAAAATGGTCATTTTACAGTCAAAAGTCAAAATGGTTGGTCAAACATCTTATTTTTAAGTCACAAACATCATTTGATCAAGTCTTGATCATGATTCTACAAGAATGGCTCAAAAATCATCAAAGATGCAAAAGTTACTATTTTTGGACAGCTGAAAAGTCAACTGTAACTTGACCAAGGCATAACTTTTTCATAGTTCATCAGAAAAATCCCATCCAATGCTCATTTTGAAGGGGATGACATTTCCTACAACTCATCTTCACATTCCAAGTCCAAGAAATGCTCTCACAAAAAGTTATCAATTTCTACATTATAGTTCAATTTCAAAAGTCAACAAAAAGGCATTTTAAGTCAAATACCATAACTTGAGATTGGTAAATCCAAATGACATGGGACTAGAGGCATTGGTTAGAGGACCTGAAGACCTTTCCAAAATGTCAAAGAACATGTTCATATGATCATAATTGAGCAAGATATGCATTGGAGAAGTTGGGAAACTTTTATGAATTTGCAAAAGTCAACTATCCTTAAAACTTCAATTTTTGACAAAAGGGCCTACTTTCTTCCACTTGATTCAGCCTTGTCATGCCACACACGTGTCCCATGATTAATTTCAAGATCAAACATTTATTTTTCCATTTTATTTAATTTTTATTGATTTAATTCATTTTAAATCCATAATAATTCAAATAAAATCTAAAAATTAATGGAATAGCATCTTTGTGATTTGAATAGCTTTTATATGTCATATGCCAGCTAACCAACTCGTGCTAAGCCTTTTTTGTGCATAAAATCCTAGATTTGAACCAAATATGGAAAGTTCTTCAATGGTGGTCAACCAAATCTCCAAACTTCAATACACCAAGATTAAGGCCCAGCTTTTGACCTAATTTTGTTCTCATATACATAAGCAAGCAGTACCAACAGCATTCACGACCTAGACATTGCTAAAACGGCCAAAGCAAAACTGAAAAATTTGTTGGAAAAGTGTGAGATCAAGAACAAGGTTGCAGGCGTTTTCAGATCAAAATAAGCACGTAGCCTTCTTCCTTGCTAGCCACTGAAGCTAACATGACCCTTACCACGTCCTGAGACCACCTACCAAGCGCTGTAAGTCATCACAAACTCACCTATGAACACGGAACTTGAATTCTCCATTCTTGCACTTTTTCTCAAAAGCATTGGCATATTTGTGTTCCTTGTTTGATTTCTAACCTAATGGCATTATTCAATTTCATTTTTAGGCCTTATATGACAATACCCGTGCCTAGGGTTTGTTTGTGTTGTTTTTAGGTATTTTGTTTCCAGGTGAAATTAGCACAAACCATAAGCATGGATGGACTCAGGGGACATGGATGATCCTGACCATGGGCTTGGATGGCATTTTTGAAGCCTAAGGATGGTTTTAGGAAAGAGCCTACGGAACCTCCTGCAGATAAAAATCCGCAGGTAATTGAACCAGGGATTTGGAGAAGACGACCACACGTCGTTCTCCCATTCGCCCTTTTAAAACGATCGCGCGCTTTTTTATTTATTTTTAGGCATATGAGTTTATTCATCAATATATTAACCACTTATTATTATTATTTCAATTGAAGCAATTGGCTCAATGGCTAAGGCGAGCAAGCATTGAACGTTGGGACCTGGGTTCGATTCCCAGGTCCACCCCATATTTGTTTCTATTTTTCATAACCTAATCATGTGCAGCGCTTGCCAAGGAGTCTACCATGCATATCAAATACCCAGGCGCCAAGTGTCCGTAAACGTGGATCCAATGGTCAAAAAGTGGAGAACACCATACTCCCAGTCAAGGCACGCCCTGGACAATTCCAGAAGTCAACGCAGGCTTGGCTTAATGGGCCAGGAATTCCAGGCTACACCTCCATCAGGGCCCAGAACCCCCCTTGGTTCATTCCTCTTTCTTATTTTATATTTTTTTATTTTGTTTATTAACTATTTTTTTTCTAATTATCATTATTATCACTAAAATTAACTTAATTAATTTTCTTCACAACAAAAATCAGAAAACTAAATATTTTTATTATTATTATTAATTATTAATTTCACTTCATTATTTTGTAAATAAATACTAACCAAATTAATTTAGTGTAATTAGGTTCAATTTTTAATCTTTTTCATAATAACTAAAATAAATTTAGAATTAGGGTTTTTCTTTTGACTTTTAATTTCTTATTTTTATTTTCATTAAAAACATAAAAAACACAAAAATACTTTTTTTTCTTGTAATTATTTAATTAATTAGGTTTAGGTTTAATATTTAATTAATTGCAAAAAAGGACAAATTACTCTCTTTTCTCAAAAAGGGTCAAAACCCTAAGACATTCCCGATTTAATTTCTTTCGCGCTTTAATTCCTTTTGATTATATTGATGTAATTGTTTCCGAGGATGTAATAGTTAATTAGGTCTTTTACCGCTTTCTTTACTTTTATCGCATTTATTTTCCCAACGGGTTTTGTTTTTGGCGATGTATAGACCCGCGCCTTGTAATAGCGTAGATTTACCTTTCCGCACTTTATTTCCCGCACAAACATTAACTGTTAATTATGCCTGCAAGACTTGTATAACAAATAAAATCAATCCGTAGCTCACAAATAACATGAACAAGATAATCTTAATTGAAACAACACACATGCACATGCCACTCCTAGGGTACGCTTCACTGGTTGCCTCGACGTGGTCGTCAAGTATAGGGTGTTTTAGAGGTCGCCCTCCTGTCTAAAGATCCAGTTGCCTCGAAACGGTTGCCTCAGATAAAAAGGATCTAGGACATTAGGGTTACCGCTAAGGCGTCCTACTATTGCTTTGGTGACCACACATGTCCCTTAATCGAATTGACCCGAATAACTCCAACGACGGTGCTACCTACTTCTCAATAGTAGGGTAGTACTGTCTAAAGGACTCTTACACAGCCTAATTCCTTAGAGTAGGTAGATTTCTCCTGGGTACTTGCTCTTTCAAAACAAAAACAGCTTTTCGCACCTACACTTTCAAAAAGTTTTCAAACAAACACTTCATACACTCTTGAGGACTGATACAAGAGTTACTTAGAAGTTTTCAAACAAACTTTTTCAAAACCCACAAGCACAAAAGAAAAGCAAACAATTTTTGAAAACATAGTGAGCAAGTACCTAAGAGCCCATGGATAACCATGGATAGAAAGGGTGCTAACACCTTCTCTTTCTATAAATATACCTCCCGAACCGAGAGACATCTCGAAAAAGGAATTTTGCTGTGCTTTTGTCCTTTCCATGTTGGAGAACATAAAAGACGGTGGCGACTCTTCCTTACCGCGACATTTCGCGAACCAGCTTTAGAACAGTCAGTTATATTTCCACCGATCACAGAGACAAATCATAATAATACGTGAAAATAAAGAGAAACACATATATGCACAAGTATGGAAAGTAAACACAAGACATGTACAAGTAAAAATAGACAATTTTATGTACATATTCTATACAACATATATAATAATTACAAAACTAAAAAAAAAAATATCGCAATGCCAAACAATAAACACCAATCCCCGACAATGGCGCCATTTTGGTTATGTGGTATGGCGACAAGCAAAAAGTAAGTTATTAAGCATTCATATATACTACTTCTCAAAGACTTAAACCTATCGACTTGTTATACTAAACCTACAATATTCATCAATGTTATCACGCGTCACTCACAACCTAAGTAATTTCTAACCCAAAGTGAGAGGCCGACTGCATCACCTTGGTAGCGATCTCTCAACCACCTCAACAACACAGAAGTCAATCGTGCTTGCTTGCATCGACGATCTTTCAGAGCAACACAAAAAACAGAGGCATTAATCACAGACACCATTAGTGAATAACAACACTAAATCTATCTCTAGAATTCAGACACTATTAGATAATCATCCTAGATAAAAATCTAAGTAGTATATCTCTATAACAACTCAAATCCCTAGCACAAAGAAAAAAACAAGGATAACAATCGACAAAGATTTGTAAATCAAGTTTTATATAACGCGAAGGGCGACAAATATACATGATGTCAACGTAAATATACATGTAATACCCAACAAAAGATATTTACAAAGAGAGGAAAAGAGATAAACCACAAATCTTCCGATTTGTCAGCGTCGATCGAGGAGAAATCCCCCCCAATCATCTATAAGCAAAGCCCTAATGTTGTTTTCTAAGCTAATCTAACAAACATGAAGGTTCATGGAGTTTGGAGCAAAAACTTCCCCAAAACCATAACCTAAAAAATCAATGAAATGAAGTTATAAATCAAATCTCAGCAGACCACATTAAGCAGGCCTGGCGCGCTAAGCACGACTTCCTTATTTTACACATCAAACCGACCTAAACAGTGCTATGCGCGCTATCTACACTAAGCGAGCTTCAAAACTTTGGTTCTGCCGAAATGTCAAAACGCAAGCAACGCGCTACAAAATGCGTTGAGCGCACTCACACTTAGCGGCCTTCACACGCTAAGCAGGATCTCTTGGGCAAAAATGGTCTTTTATTCCGAAAACGCGCATCCGTAGCTATGCCTTCGACACCTTATTTCTCGATGATCCAAAATGAAACAAATACCTACAAAATGAATGAAAAAATATCAAACTGTACACTATGTACATAAAAACACAAATAAATATTTACACAAAAGTCGGGTTTATTCAATGATATTAACAATAAAAAGTCGATAAGTGCAACAAAAAGTATATACAAAAATAGCTATAATTTGGACTTATCAGTTATCCCAAGTGTCTCAATTTTGAAAAGTAAGCCCTTTATCAACTGGTGTTTTGAGAAGTGATCCAAGTTGACCAAATCATAGAATGAGTTCCCCTAGTCAACAAGATCCTCAGATGATGTGCCCCTATGATCATTAGGATTTCCCCTGTTTATAAGGGTCTTCTTAGATGCTTTTCCTCCTGTAATACGGTGGGAGAACTGACTTGGGTGGTTTGCATTTGATCACAAATGTTGCAAACAGCAACAGTCGCCACCGACTTTTCTTTTATCCAATAAATGAAAGGGTGAAAAGAACAGGAAAGACCTTTTGAGAATTTTCTTGAGTTCGGGGGGTAGGTTATGAAAAGGAAAGGTGTTAACACCCTTTTGATCCGTAGTTATCTACGGGCTCTTAATTGCTTGATCACTTAAAAATGCTTTGTGTTTGTGTATGTTGAAAGATGTTTTTTAAGATATTTTGAAAGTGGTAATTTTGCAATGATTCTCGTATCGTTGAGAATGTGTACAAAATGTTTTTTTTGGAAATATTTTGAAAAAAAAGCCTTAGTGCGGAAATTTTTCAATGATTCTCATATCGTTGAGAATGTATACAAAATGTTTGTTTTGAAAATATTTGTTTGAAAAGAGAGTGTTTGAAAAGATGTTTATTTTTGAAAGTGTGACGTGTGAAAGTAGTTTTAGTTTGTGAGAAAGCAATTACGAGTAATCTACCTACTCAAACAATCTTTGTTCTTTTCCTCCTCCTGTAGATAGTGTTTGTCTACCATTAGTTAGTAGGAATCCATATCATTGGATATGAGGGACAGGCGTGGGTGTTATACCCCAATTTTTGCCCCAAGATGCCATCACCGGAAGGTGTCGCGAGTTTTTGGAAGACTTATGTAGCAAGGGTGAATTGAATAATGTTAATTTAGATAAAGTAGTAGAATGGTTTCCATTGCTTCTTTCAGATCTTAGATTGCTTGTTAACAAAATCATGTCTATACGTGAGAAGAATCTTATGCATTTGGTCCCTATAGAATTCCTGGATTAGACTATTAAAGGTTTTAGATCATCAAATACATAGAATTGAAGGTCTGTCAATTGAGGATGCTGACAATTCCAATTCAGAACTAGTCTCGTCTCTTTTAGTTGTGTTGGAATCCATTCATGTTGCACTGGTGGTGATGGCCCATACGGACATGCCAAAGCAAGTTTATAAAGAAGAGTTCATGGAGAGAATTTTGGAGTTTTTCCCGGCATCAGATAATGGATGTGATGTGAACATGTGATCCCTCATACCCTATTTTATACGGACCTAGTAAAAACACCACACTTGAAGTTGATGAGGAAGATGATGATATCTATTTTGGTACTTCAACAAACAAGTTCTCTAGTATGGTGAATGTTATTCTTCAGAAGTTATGTTCCGTTCTCGGACTACTCAAGGATTTGTTGTTTATAGAGAGGTTGTCAAATAGTTGCATTTTATAATTTATAAAAAAAGGGGCATTGCAATATTCTTGGTTGATAACATCCAGCTCTTGCAATTGAAGGCAATTGGTTTACTCAGTGCGGTATTCTATCTATACACATGATATCGCACTTATGTGTTAGATAAAATGCTGATACAATGCCATGTTACAAGTTGCAAAATTCAATACAAGTTAATAAAGCTATCAAAGTTGGGAAATTCATTACATTCTTAATCACCACGTCATGTTACAATATTGAATAAAAAACAAAGTTATAAGAGGAAAATGCTGCCTTGCGATATCAAAGCTAGCTTTCAACAGAGTTCCATCTGCTCGATATCAGACTCAACTGTAAAAACATGTGTCGCAAACACGAATTTGGTGCAAAGAGGATCATGCCCTGCTGCAACCTTTTCAAACCATATGAAGACCTGCATTAGTGTGAAATCAGTGCAGGAAATTCAAAAAAATAATAGTTTAAGAATTAAACTCAAAAGAAAATTAAAGTACTGCCATTTTTCTCTAAGACTGTCCTAGCTCTGCATCAGAGTTCTTGCAATCTTGCAATCCTCTTCTCTTTTAATTCTGTTGCAGGGTTCATTGTTGTTCACCGTGTTCTTCAAGATCTGAATTACGCTCAATCTGTATGTGATGTCTGCAAGCATTTTGGCACACCTATTCTGGAACCAGCATCATTTCCTTTATACTTCAATCTGAAACCTATTCGTAGATCAAACTTGTATGTTAACAAACAAGAGCTTAACAAAATGAGGGTTGGAAGCAAAATAGAAAAAAAAGGAAGATGAAAGTTTTTGATGATGGAATTAGAAGTCAGGGAATAGCGGTTCACGAGTTGAGTGCGAAACCAAAAGAGCATTAGGGGAATCGTACCATCGGTTTTTACTGGAACTAATCTTTCAATCAAGGGCTGAGATTGAGTCCAATCTCTAACTAACTCTCAACAAACTGTAATAGAATGGTAACAGAACTGGAAGGGGACATACATAACAAAAAGAGGAGAGAGAACGGAAAGCTAGGAGATTTGGTGATAAAAAAAATAAAGAGATTTTGGGGAACAGATTGAAAAACCCATAAGAGAATTCACAAGAGAGAAGAGATAAAAGAGGATCCACCTGAGGGGGATTCACTTTTTCCATGATTGATTTTACAACAAGAAAAAATTTCCAGATTCAACCTTCACTCTTTTTTCCATCTTCAACCTTCCATTCTCCCTTTGATCGGAATCCTTGATTCTCTCTTTCATCTGGAATCTTCACACTCTTCTTCATCTTCATCTAGTGAAAAACTAGAAAGAAAGCTTCTTTATACTCCCTTTGAATTCAGCGTAGCGTTGTCCTCCTCCACATTCAATCATCTTGAGGCTTATCTAACAAACTTCAACAGTTCTTATCATCATTGCATCTTCATTAATATTCTGCACCGCATAACATTGCAACTGCATCGATTCTGCACCATATCATTAGCGAGCAACAATTTTGTTTCATCGAATCGGTATTGATAAATAGTAGAATACATAATTCGAGGAAGAGGTTATCATCACCTGGATATCTCAACTAACTCTGGATTTCTTTGACTTTCGTCGTTGTTGAAGGTCCGCCGGAGCTATTACGGTAGGTAGTTCGTTCTCTTCTTCTTCTTGCACTATTCTTTATACGACGGTATCATTTACATGCCGTTGAATGAGAGCCTTAAGTCTATGACTCAATCCCGCGTATCGTATCAGATTTATTTCGGTTGATGTTTTGTTAGGTTTTGTATTTTATATTATATTTAGGTTCAAAAGGAGACGAAGAAAGGGGCGGTGGTGTTGATACGATGTGTCATCTTAATGGCGATTCGCGATGGCTTTTGATCGGAGAAGGAGGTGTGCGCCACCGTTTGAAGAGGATAAGTGAGACACGGTGATGATTAGAGGAGTTTGTTATGGATCAAAGAAATTTTAGGTGTTAATCGAGAGCTTTGAGGTCGTTTCTGAAAACCTTGAACAAAGGGGAAGGTATAAAATAAGCGACGGTGAGGTTGAAGAAGAAAGACGGGAATGACGAGTTCTACAAGAGAACTCTGATTTTTCTCTGGAGGTAGAAGTTGAAATGTTATAGTGAATTACCCTAATCTCATCGAGGCAATACACAACATTTGTAGATTTTTATTTTCTCAGTGTTTTCTGGATTACTGGGCTGGATCTCGCACCTCTTTAAGCCCATGTTTTTTTGGAAATCCAAATTCTTTAGGCCAAAAAACTGGGTTTGGACCACTCTACGCTGGGCCTGATATCCTGGCATTTTTGCTGAAGCAATATCCCCCTGATTTCAGTTTTACCCCCTTTTGACTCTTTCTAATTTCTTTAGTTTTAAAATTTTATTTTCTTATTTAATTTTCCTTTTGATACAAATGGTAATAGAATATATGATAAAACAAAAAAAATGTGGAGAATTTAGATTTTTTTTTATATGATAATAAACTACAAAAAAATAAAAAATGTATTTAGGCTTTTTATTTGATTGTTGGAAATTAATGCCCAATATTTTTCCGATTACTTGAGACTTGTGATTCACCTTTGCTTGTTGAGTTGAGTCTTGCGCATGTTCATTATTTGATATGCGGATGTGTTTTGGATTCCGATTGTGATTGTTTTTCACATCGATGAAGTTTCGACACCTATTCCAAATATTCGATCTCTGACTATTTGTTTGTTAATGCCAACTCGCGTGAAGTATCCCAGGTTTCTTTACTTTGGTTGCACTTTTTGCGGACATTATCGTTCGTTTGGTATTATTCTGCTTCCAAGTTATATTTCCGTTATTGCTGTTTATATATCATGAGAAGTAGGAAATGAAGAGTGCGCGCTCGAAGTCGTTGTTTAAAGACCTGTAGCAGGCATTCCGCACTTTGTTTATCATATATGTTGTGCTTGTGTTTGTTTCTTTTCTTGTTGATCGATGAGTCACTCAATTTCGAAATTGAGATCACGACTTCTCTCTCAGTGCATGATCCCTATAGGACTTTATCACTTTCCTTTATTTCTTGTTGATCGATGAGTCACTCAATTTAGAAATTGAGATCACGACTTCGCTCTCATTGTATGTTCCCTATAAGACAGTTTGTTAGACTTTCTTTGGAATGCTAACTTAGGTAGTACCCCTCATTGTATGATAACATTAGGTTAGATGTAGGTTAGTCTATATTGTACCCCAGAATTTTCCCTCTCACTTAACAAGAATTTTCTCACAAGATCTCTTTGAATCAAGAATGCACTAGGGTTTGATCAGCTCAAGACACCTCCTTAAGCACTGATGACCAAAATTAGGGTTTGAGTTTGCACAATGATTTTTGAACTTCCATTGCCCCATATGACTTTCATGGATCATTATGGACCCCCAAGATTACTCATGTCAAGTTTCAAGCCTTGGATCACATTTTTGATCAGTCAATTGAGCAGTTGACCTAAAAATCAGTTGTATTGGAAAAAAAGTCAACCATGGCCAATTTACAGTCAAACTTCATAATTTTTTATCCACATCAACATTTTAAACTCATATGTATCTTTTGATCAAGTTTGGACCACAATTCCTCAAGAAACTTGATCAAATCTCCAAAAGGGCAAAATGGTTAAAATTAGGGTTTTGACTGGGAAAGGGCAATTTCTGATTTTTGACCTAGAAAATGGTCAATTGGTTTAAGGCATGGTCTCAAGAGTCCAATTGCATCATTTTGACCTAATGACATGGTTCAAAACATTGCAAGTCCATTGGATTGACAAATGAATTTTGCAGTCAACTGATCAAAAGTCAATTGTATACTGAAAAGTCAAACTTTGACTTTTTGGTCAAATTCAAGTGCCAAAGATCATAATTCATAAAAACATGTCAAAATGTGAAACTTATTCATCAAGAAATCTAAAAGTCAAGATTTCATTTTGAAAAGTCAAAATTTCTAAACTTAGAAATTTTTCTAAGTGTTGGAAATTTCATGTTTTTTCATAACTTTGAGCAAAAGTTTCACCATGATGCAAGATGATTCAAGAGAAACTTCCAACATGAAATTTGTAGATCTCCATGAAATTTACAACTTTTATTTACACAACTCCTTCCAAAAATGCTTGTATCTCAAGTTATAATTTTATGAACATGTGGTCATGAAACTAAACACTTAGTGAAATTTTATCCTAATTTAGTCAGGATTTTGACCCAACTTCATGGCACTTTTTCATATAGTTCCAATGGGAGTATTCAAAAGCAATTCAAATATGGATTATAGAGAACATTTCAATCTTTCAAAAATGTCCAAGAACTCCTTGATATCATACTTGTGTGCCTTATCATGTTTACTTTTTGTGAATACTTGTGGTGTGTCCTTATCATAACATCATAGCATCATATAGCATCATATGCATTTACTAACCACTTCAAGGGTTCGAATATTCATCTTTGTTCTGGTTTTGTAGGACATGGAATCTCTCCGTAGAAAGACAATTCAGATCAACCTTGTAAGGGTCCCTCCTCAGCTTAAAGAGCTTACATCCAGGATTCCCGAGAACTCTTCCTTCAGTGAAAGGCATGGTAGACTCATCAGCTTGGTCAATGCCAACATTGAGGAGGACATGGTGAAAGTGTTGTTCCAGTTCTTTGACCCTTTGCACCACTGTTTTACTTTCCCGGATTATCAATTGGTGCCTACTTTGGAAGAGTTTTCTCATCTTCTGAAGGTTCCTATTCCTAATCAACTACCCTACAACAGTACGGAAAGGGAACCAAAACTTGAAGAGGTTGCTAAAGCATTATGTCTACAACCATCTGATATTAAGGGACATTGGGAAGTCAGAAGTGGTATCAAAGGATTTTTGGCAAAGTTCCTGTTTGAGAAGGCGCAAGAATGTTGGAATTCCATTGACCTACAAGCCTTTGAAGAAGTTGTGGCACTCCTTGTCTATGGGTTGGTGTTGTTCCCGAATCCGGATCAGCTTATAGATATCAATGCTGTCAAGATTTTCATGTCCAGGAATCCCATACCTACGTTGCTTGGGGACATCCTCCACTCATGTTACACTCGAACCATGAGAAAAAGAGGTGTTCTCATGTGCTGCACTCCTCTCCTGGCAAGGTGGTTTATTTCGCACCTTCCACAATCAGTTTTGAAGAACGAGCGGGGTTTGAGATGGTCACAACGATTAATGACTCTTACACATTCTGATATACATTGGTGTTCTCGGTCCAGAGAAAATGTCACTATCATTGATCGTTGCGGAGAGTATCCTAATGTTCCTTTACTTGGAATCAGAGGAGGTATTACTTACAACCCCTGTCTGGCCTTGAGGCAGTTTGGATATGCTCGGAGGGATGGCCCTCATGACATGTTGATTCCTGACATAGTTTTTGACTTTGACCATGTGTTTCTAGTGATTTCTGGTAAACAACCGCTAGTCCTCCAAACTATCGAATAATCTTACTGACTGTTATTCAATCTCTCTGGTAACTCACAGGATCGACTAGATTGATCCTAGGATGCATTGGTCATTAGGGTAACTCTCATGATAGAACTGGTATTCATGGTTGGTATTTGGAATGTTGTGTAGGTGCTTAACTTTACTTCGATTACTCAATTAAATTCTTAAGGTGTGATCAAGTAAATGTGCGCGAAACTAAATTGCATGAATGAAGTTAAATTGTAAAGACATGTAAAAACTGCATAAAAGACAAGTAAATGACTTCGAAGCATAAAAACATGTAATGTAAAAAGTTCTCTGGAATGTAAAAGATTCGAAATATGAAGAAAGCGTTTAAATGCAAGAAAACTGTAAAATGACTTTAAGTAAAAAAGGTGTTCGAATGATAAAAGCTTAAAGATAAAGGCATGAAATGTACAACAGTTTCTGAAATGTAAAGTATTTGAAGTGAGAAGAAAGCATTTAAAGGTAAGACATTAGTAAAAAGACTTCGAATGAAAACATTTTAAATGCAAAAGCTTGTAAATGGTATTGACATGAAGATAAAGGAAAATACTGGAAATGATAAGGAGTTTTCATTAAATCATAAACATGTGGTGTTATCATACGTACATTGCTCGTGCATTCGTTTCCCTAGCCATGTGGTAATTTGAATGTTTACTGAGTTTTTTGTACAATAGATATGACACACGAAATCCTAATGCTAAGACTTCTATTTATACTACTTCGACCATAACGGTCTTTCTATAAGATTCTGCCACGTTAAGAACATGCAGAGCAATGCCTCTCTCTTGCTTCCACGCGTCTTCGAATGCTCCAGCGCATATATTTCAAATTTCGAACATCCCGCTTACATTTGAATTTCAAATGTTTTGGCACTTCTTCGCTTCGAACGCATTTCTTAGACACAACATTGTTATCATTTCGAGACTTCTTTGAACATATTCTCCTAACTGTCACTCGAAGCTCCAAGCTTTGATATGCCCATTCGAAGCACTGCTTCTACCTTTTCGAAACATGACGTCTTGTTTCATTCCAATCGAAACGTCCAATTTGCTTTGCTTCTAATAATATCATCAAAATCTTCAGCCAACAAAATGCCCCTTTAAAATATGTATTTCGATTCCTTTGAGAAATACTTATTTTAAACATATACACAAGATTTTGATGCGACCTTCGAATCATCGTAACATTTATTGCACATGACTCCAGTCACGTCAATCACAACGCTTTTCAGATTCCTTAACCGCCTTGAACCATTTCTCAGCATGGTGCAGTTACAAAATAATGATTATCTTTAATCACGCCTATTACCAATGTTAACTTTACGCCACCTCTTCATCAAACCAACCCACGACTACCACGTATCACAATCTTACTCAGTGGATGCTTAAACTTCCACATTATAAAAACCCATCAACTTAGTCTTTTCTTTTCTTCCCACTTTCTGAATCTTTTCTCCCTCTTTGCTCACCGAAACCCTAAACTTCCAACATTCTTCCAACAATGTCTTCTTCAACTTCATCTCAAATAAAAAAGGCTTCTAAAAAGAAAGGAAATACCGCAGGAACCACAATGGAAAGCAAGGTTGGCACCTACCAAGGTCAATCTGTTCTTGTTCCCCAGATGATCTCAAAAGAGAAAGAAATGCTTTATGCATCCCAGGTACTAATTCCTACTAATGCTGCTGGCAAGAGGTTAGCTTTAATGGGCCCTCTTACAGTTTTTGAAATTTTAAAAGACACCAGAAAAATTTTCCCAGTTCGTTACAATTTCAAACCTCTATTCAATAAAATGGATGCCCCTAAGACAATAGAGTCTTCTGGTTCAAACCCCGTAGAAAATCCAATCGTTCCTCCTAAGGACCCTTTTGTACTAGATTCTGTAAAGAGTAACTTCAAACTGTTTCGATCTTGCCCCACCTCCGACACAGCTTATCATAACTGGTTTAATAAGGTAGAAGCTAAGAAATCTCAACAATGGGAAGAATTAGGTATCTACAACTTGATTAAACTGTCGAAACCAGGTTTTACTTACAACCACCCGTTGCTATTCGCGTCCCTATATTTCTGGGACAATACTTACAATACTTTCCATCTCCCTGGTGGAATGATTGCTCCTACCTTTTTTGACATAGCAGCCATTACTGGGCTATCACCACTAGGAGAAACATATATCCCTTACAATGAAGAGCATTCGAGTATTATTGACTTCGAAGTCAAACTAGCTAGCTTTTCAAAGTTTATCAGCCACTATCACACTGAAGGAGACAGTGTATCGGATGTAGAACACATTGCCTTCCTTACCTTGTGGTTGTCAAGGTATGTCTTTTGCAGCAGATCCCTACAAGTAGCCAGTAGGTTTATTCCTCTAGCTAGATATTTACATGAGAATCAGAGGGTGTGTTTAAGCGAATTGCTATTAGTTGATCTTTATGAAAGCCTAAGGTCAGCTGTTTCGAGTATGAAATCTCACACCTTCAAGAACATCTTGCTAGCTGGTCCTTTCTAGTTACTCCAGTTATGGCTAAATGCCATGTTCGAACCTTCATTATCAACTGCCAACACTATTGCTGAACAAGACCCAGAAATAGTGGATAGAATTATCGAAGGCACTAGGCTGCGAAGACTTACCCCCAACGACGATAAGGATGATTTCAAAGTTCTCTTCTCAAAATATATCATGATTTTCTCCAAGAGGCATAAGTTCGAAGAGACCATGGCGCCTTTTGCTTCAAGGGCTCATGGACCTTCATGGTTCACCATGGCTCTCTCAAAAGCTGTCAAAAGCAAAGAAATTCAAGATGTATGGAGAGCCTTTTTGCTGCCCAGACTAATCTCTTCAAGAATTACTCCTGCTAAGAATCAGATTTTCCTTTTCGCTTATCAACCCAACTTCGTTTCGAGACAATTTGGCTTGTGCCAGCTAATTCCTGAACCCCTATTTCAAACGGAAAATGCCATCACCTCTGGGCGAACCTTCAAGGCACGAGAAGCCAAACTACAGCAGGAACAATACCAAGGCTTCTCCCATTTTGAACTAATAACCTTCGAACCTACACACCTTACAGCAAAGGGGTTTCTGGAATGGTGGACAAAGTTCTATCAGACTTATATGTTCGATACTCTTACTATTCAGCAGAAACTAACTGATGCATTCGATGTGCAGGTACCATCCAAGAAAGGTATGTTCACTCATGCCAAAGTGATTAAAGCTTTTAAAAATTATTTCGAAACTACTTATGATCCCACACACTTGGAATCCACTGTGCATCAAGAGGCTGAGACCTTGAAGGAAAAATTCAAAGAAAAAGTTTCTAAGTTAAAACTTCCTTCAGGGTTGTCACCTGAGGATAGGTATAGGTTGGCATTCGAAATGCATCCACCTAAATTTCCTATATTACCTACCTCAGAACTGGCTCTGGCTTGGTTTCCTCCATACCCTTGGTGGTTCACTTGCAAAGAAATGTTCAAATATCTTCAAAAGAAACCAAAGCCATATGAGACTGTGACATGGGCTTGACACTGGCTCCACGATTTCCCAGGACATCTTCGCTATGACCTTTCTGCCATGTCGATTAAATCTGATCAAGGCACAGGTGCGAATGCTTGGGAAAATCCCAAACGTTTCTCATTTTCTATATCTTTAACTTTTGCCTTAATTGTTTCAATTTTCAGCCATCAGGATAAAGACTGCTGCTTCAAAGTCGAAAGAAGGGAGCGCCTCTCAAGCCTCTATCGAAACCATTGACAATGTGACTCCATCCGAACCAACAACAATTGCTGCAACAACAACAACAACAACACCAGTAACAACCAGTGCTCCATCTCCACAAGTAACCACTTAGCCTTGATGTTTCGAATTCACTAATGTTTCATGATTTTCATCTTAACTTATTGTTTTAAATCTTTTCAGACCAACAAACTTCCGCCTACCACTCCAAAGAAACGAAAATCAAACACTACTGGGGAAGACCCCAAGGCTGGAGGGAATTTACCAGCTGCTTCGAAGAAGAAGAAGAAGAAGGATATTTCAAAAAGTGTTGTACCCACTAGTGTCTCTGGACTCGATTCCAGGGATACTGCTCCCTCACCTAAATCCAAAATTCCACCTTCGACCTCCAACGTAATGTTGGAACGCATAGCTAGCAACCTCTCTTCCGAGAGTCCACAGGTAAATTGAACTTTAAATTTCTTGAAAATAATTTCTCATTACCTTGGTGCATGCTTTTAATATTCTTTTGCTTCTTGCAGGATATTTTAAATCCAGCTTTTACCACTTCGACCTCACCATCAAAAGCTGCTGCTCCGATCAACTCCTCTCCTCAAGGAGATTCCAGCAACCTTGTACAGAACAAAGGTTCCTCCAATATGGAGGTTCTGGCTGGGACTTTTGAGCAGCAAGATGATCAGAGTACCTCTCCTCCTCTAAAATAAACAAATGAAGCAACGCTTCATGAATCTGCAGAGGCTTTACAAAGAACTTCTCTCCAAAAGTCCCCTCTTGAAACCCTTCAAGAGGACCCAAAGGACACTCATGCTGAAGGAGAGAAAGCTGATTCTGGTCAAAGAAACGAAGAATCTGCAGGAGAAGGGTCTGAGGAGGAAGATGCCAACGATGGTTCTACTGCTGGGACAGAGTCCAATGCAAATAGCAGCGAAAACGAAGATATCGAAGTGGTGGATTTGGATGACGATGAAGAAGATAATGAGCACGAAACGAATGAAGGGGATGGTGGCGCAACCAATAAACCCATGGAGGTTGAACTGGACGTGACTCCCCTGCGTGTGGAACTCCCTCAACCGTCTTTGTCCCGAATGACTAACGAGGAGCTTGCTCTCCTGAGACGCAATGACCCTATTGGGTACATGAAGGCGAAGCTGGCTCAAAGGGATATTCCACCTGCTAGGGCTGGCACAAGTTCGACTAGCCATCCGTTGCCCACAGATGAAAGAATTGTACTTCTTAACAGGATCAGGAGAACAACTCTCGATGTGGATATATTCGAAGTGCTCAAACAGGATAGCACTGCTTGCTACACTATGAAGGAGTTGCTTACAAAAGTCAACCTTGCTACCTGCTCCTTGCCAGTTAGCACTATCTTGTTCGATCTTCAATCTTTGTTGGACAACGTGACTGGGTACCTTCTCCAAGATGAATTTGCTGCCAGAAAGGTTCAAGAAAAGCGAACTGCAATGGATGCTGCTTTTGAGCATGCTTCGAAACTCTCTCAAGAAGCTGAGGATCAAGCCATGCATCTAAAGCAAGCAAAAACTGATTATGAGGCTCGAGCTGAGTCCATCCTTCTCTGGGAAAGGCAAATTCAGGAACTTCAACAGAAGGTTAAAGAGGCTTAAGAACAACAATTGGCCTACGAAACCAATACTTCTGGTAACCAATTCGAAGAGCTTCTTAACCAGGGGCTTGCAGAAATGGAAACTGCAGAACAACTCAAGGGAGAAGTGGCCACCTTAGAGGGAGCAAGACGTTTTGCTCAACAAAGGCTTGAGTCTTTTCGAAGTACCTTCAACAGATTGAAGAATAATTCCTATTTCTAAATCTCAGTGTTCATTTGATTAAAATTTGGTTTTTTATATGTAATATTCAAACAACGCCATTTTGGCATCCCATATTGCCATTTTGGCATTTTTATGATATTCTGATTACGTTGTTACTATTCGAATCTCCTGCAGGCGTGGCTTATATTTCTTTAAATATTTCCCATTAACCTTTAGGATACGTTTATCATCCATCAGCTCTTCGATTTCATATGCATTGTTTGAGAATACCTTTAGTATTCGAAAAGGCCCTTCCCAATGAGGTGACCATTTACCTAACGTTTTATTTTTCTTATCCATGGGCAATATGACTTTCCAGACTAAGTCATTAATAATGAATGCTTTTCTTTTCACCCTTTTGTTATATGTCCTGGCCACTCTTTCTTTTTGTCTCATCAAGATTTCCAATGCATGTAATCTAACTTCGTCCAACTCAACTAATTCATTCGTCATCATCTCCCAATATAATGCAGCTGGAATTTCGTTTTGTCTATGAATTCGAACTGATTGTAGATGAATTTCTACTGGCAGCACTGCATCATGACCAAATGTGAGTTGGAAAGGCGTGGTGTTAGTAGCTTCCTTAGGAGATGTTCTACAAGCCCATAGTATTTGGTCCAAAGTTTTGTGCCAGTTCCTTGGCTTTTTACCAATATGTTTCTTGATTAACCCTATTATCACTTTATTAGCTGCTTCGACTTGACCATTTGCTTGAGCATAATATGGCGTTGATGTTAGTAATCTAAACCCCATTTCTTGGGCAAATTCTTGCATCTTTCTACCAGTAAACACAGAGCCTTGGTCTGTGGTTATGCTCTCTGGCAATCCGAACCTATAGATAATGTGTTTCTGTATAAATTCAATAATAGCCTCTTGATCAGCAACTATTAATGGTACTGCTTCGATCCACTTGGTAAAATAGTCTATTCCTACCAAGATATATTTCTGTCCTTTAGACGAAGCAGGTTTTATTTCTCCTATTAAATCCAATACCCATCCTCTAAATGGCCATGGTTTGATGATTGAATGCAACTCACTTGCAGGGGCATGTTGAATCCCTGCATGTTTCTGACATTCCTCACATCCTTTAGCAAAGTCTATACAATCTTTGAGCATGCTGGGCCAATACATGCCATATCGAAATAACAGCCATTTCATTTTATGACCTGCTTGATGTGCCCCACATGCCCCATTGTGGACTTCTGACAATGCTAAGTATGCCTCACTTTCTCCTAGGCACTTCAATAATACGCCATCTTGGGTCTTTTTGAACAATTCGTTCCCCATGAGGACATATGATAATGCTCTGTATTTTGTCTTCCTATCAACACTCAGAGTTGGGTTTGTCAAATAACTCACCAGTGGACATCGCCAGTCTGCATCTGATAAAGTGTTTATGGCTAATATTTTGAGTCCCTGTTTCTCAGCATAACCCAGTTTCATACTCTCTAGATCTGATGGTGTGAATCTAGTAGCCATAACTCTACCCCTTAATTCAACTAAATCCTCAAAGTTTTTGGCAGAAACTTTATAACCTGAAGCCAATTGTGCTAAGTCATTTGCTTCTTGGTTTTCTATTCTTGGTATATGTTGAATATCATATATTCAAACTTCCTAAGTAACCTGTTAACTATGACGAAGTATATCATCAGTTTTTCCTTTATGCATTTATACTCCTTTGTTATTTGCTTGACCACCAATTCTGAGTCTCCTTTAATTTCGACTCTAGTTGCCCTCAATTCCAACAAAGCTTCAAGTTCAACAATGAGCGCTTCATACTCAGCTTCGTTGTTCGAGCAACGAGGGCCATCTAACTTATACTTGAATTTTGTTGGAATTCCTTCAGGAGAAATTAGAAGGACTCCAACGCCACTTCCATTTCTGTGGGTCGAACCATCAAAGTATAATTTCCATGGTTGCATTTCGACGTAACTCATGACAGTCTGCTCAACCAATGAATGGTCCACAATGAAATCAGAAATTACTTGGCCTTTCATAGCTTTTAAAGGCATGAAAGTCAAAGAATATTCTGTTAAGGCTAAAGCCCATTTACCAACTCTGCTATGCATTATTGGTTTCGAAAGCATGTGTTTAATGACATCGAAATGAGATGAAACATAAACATCAACAGGCTTTATATAATACTTGAGTTTCATACAAGAAAAGTACAAACAGAGACATATCTTTTCTAAATTGCTATATCTGGTCTCTGCATCATTCAATACTCTACTTAAATAGTATATGGCTTTTTCGATGCCATTGCTATCTTCTTGTGCTAACATACTACCTATACTAACTTCAGAGGCAGATATGTACAATCTCATGGGCTTTTCCCATGAAGGTGGAGACAAGATTGGAGGCTGAGAGAGGTATCTTTTTATCTTGTCAAATGCCTCCTGGTGGACTTCGTTCCATTCAAAGGCTTGACCTTGCTTTAAACGAAGCAACGACGAGAAAGCTTGGGTTCTTCCACTCAGATTCGAAATGAACCTTCTGAGAAAGTTAATCTTCCCTAGCAAAGATTGCAACTCCCTTTTTGAAGTAGGTGCTTTCGTCTCCATTATGGCTTTGGTTTTGTTCTGGTTGATCTCAATTCCTTTCTTGTGAACCACAAAGCCAAGGAAATCTCCAGCCTGCACAAAAAATGCACATTTAAGGGGATTCATCTTTAAGCCATGTTTTCTCATTCGTTCGAATGATTGGCTCAAATGATGTAAATGTGTTTCTGCAGATATAGATTTGATGACTATATCATCAATATACACATGCATAAAGGTTTCAATGAAATCATGGAAAATCGAATTCATTGCCCTTTGATAAGTTGCCCCAGCGTTCTTTAAACCAAAAGGCATCACCACCCATTCGTAGGTGCCTAAGGCTCCTGGGCAACGAAATACTGTCTTGGCAACATCTTCTTCAGCAATAAAAATCTGATTATACCCAGAGTATCCATCTAACATACTCAAATATTCGAACCCTGCAGCAGAGTCTACTAGCATTTCTGCCACAAGCATAGAATACTCATCCTTAGGGGTTGCAGTGTTTAAATCCCTAAAATCTATGCAGATTCTCAAAGAACCATTTTTCTTAATAACAGGTACTATATTTGCTAACCATTCGACATACCTTGTGGTTCTGATGAATCTGCAACACAACAACCTTTTGATCTCAACTTTAATCTTCGTGAGAACCGCTGGTGCGAATCTTCTAGGAGTTTTCTTGATGGGCTTCTTGCCATCCTTGATTGGAAGTCTGTGTTTGAACAACTCCCTCTTTAAACTAGGCATTTCGTCATAATCCCATGCGAAGCAGTCTTTGTTTTTCTTGAGGACTTCGATCACTTCCTGCTTGAGGCCTGGGCTCAATTTTGCACTTATGTAGGTTATTCTTTTCGTGTTTTCATCCCCTAAGTTGACTTCTTCGAGTGGATCCTGCGCCAACATTTTGGCACCTGAGTCTATTGGGTCCCTTTCGAAGCCTAAGGGTTCTTTATCATAGATGGCGTCCAGCCTTTGATCTATCTCAATTTCTTTAAAGGGTGAGAATTTCGAGCCATCCCCACTTATTTCGTTCATCTTTACAGCCAGTTTATTCATTTCAGCCTCTAAGGCCGCATTTGATTCGTTCTCAGCCATATAGGCCGAAATCCTTTTGAAAAAGGAGGACTCAGTCATGAGTAAGGCTGTCGAATTTCCAGCCTGCTGGCCGTCTTTGTATAGTATTTTCGACTCCTTCGTCATCACTGATTATTCTTCTATCCCAGTATAGGCCATCATGGCGAAGGATCATATAGTAGTGGGCGTTTTGGTTTCGTTGATTTCATCATTTGGGACACACGGAGAAATCTTTGCCAGATGTTTGTCATAATTCCTCTTGTCAACTAAATTGACTGTTGACATGAAGTAACTCTGGTCTGCTTCAATGTTTTCCACGATCCCATCTTCTCTCCATAGAACTAATCGCTGGTGCATTGACGAAGGAACTGCCCCTACGCCATGGATCCACTCCCTTCCCAGCAACAAGTTGTAGTTGGCCTTGGCTTCGATCACCATGAACATGGTGGGCCTACAACTTGAGCCTATTGTCAAGTCCAATTGAACCACCCCCAGTGTTTTGCCCACTTTCCCTTCATAATTGGATAGAACCATATTGTGGGGCTTGATGTCTCCTTCGCGTATTTCTAACCTTTTCAGCATGAAGTGGGGTATTAAATTGACTGCAACACCCCCATCTACTAGAACCTTATTCACGCCATGGGCACCAACTTTTGCCCGAATAAATAGTGGCTTAAGATGGTTCTTCATAGCTGGTTCTGGACGTTCGAAGAACGCATTCTGCTCTTCGACAGCCCCATTGTCCATCACATAGTAGCACACAGGCCTATGCTTCATCAAGTCTATGGTATCTTCTTCCTCATATTTATCAATTTCAGTTTCCTGTCCAAATTCACAGGGAAGCACAGATACCACGTTGCAGTTTAGGTTGAACGAAGACTCCCCCTCTGATTCGAAGTTATCCGTTATCATATCTTCGTCTTCTTCTGGGCCTGGAGTGTATTCCTTTGGTTCATCTAGTGGTACTTCAGAAAAGAGCCTCCTATTAACTGGGGGTTTGTCTTCAGTTTGATTTTTTGGTGTGGGTTTGTTGGTGCTAGATTCACCTTGGTTCTTTGTTGAAGTTGCCCCTTTATTTGCCACAGCTTCTCTCTCAGCCTTTCGAATCCTCTGTTGCCTTCGCCACTGGGATCTCGACATGGGGTCCCTTCCTTTGTAGTTCTCTAATCTCACCTCTTCCCTCTTTGCTATGTTGAATTGCCTTCTGTATGTCATAGCATGGCGTTCGTTTCGTTCGGTGTTTCTCCATCTATCTTTGCCTTTGTCATTCCTGACTTGCAGCCATCTGTCTGTTGGCACTTCAGCAGGGAGTTTGAACGTCACTCTTCGAGCACCCTTGGGATGAGGACTATCAGGCCTTCGTTGTTTGTATTTGCTATCGAAACGTAGGCCCGTCTGAACAGTTTCTTGATGGTTCCAGCAAGGGGCGAAGGGAATTGTTTCGAAGGCTCTGGCCATGCTTTAATCATACACAGCAGAACACCTTGGGCATATCAAGCACTTGGTTGCCCCTTTGTAGCAGTGAAACACAAATTCCAGCAAACTTTCTCCAGCCTTAGGATAACACCTGAATAGCTGGTTATCCTGGCGCCAGTTATTGCCAGTTCGAGCCCTCTGTACCCTCTCGAAGTTCGCAGCGATTCTCTGATTGCAGAGGATGCTGCACCTAGGGCATAGTATCATTCCTGTATCTCCCTTGTGGCACGTCATGAGGTAATCCTTGAGACTAGTATCTCCAGCATGATTATCCCCCATTTTATACTTCTCTTTTTCTAAGTATCTTTTTACCTCCTCCATCTCAGAGCGAGGTCTTTCCATATCCACCATGTTTACCTCAACATCCTCCCCCTTAGCTTCATCATCTCCCAATCCTGTGGGTTTTATATCTTCAATGTGGACCTTTGAACTCTCTGGGGCAGAGTATTTGACCAAATAGTCAATTTTTCCACTGGGTTCCCCTAAAGTGTCCCATATTTCTTTCTGAGGGGAGGTTGGCTTCGTGATTTGGACTTTCTCCAATTCCAGCCTCAGGCCTTCAGTGACCTGTGTCAATTCTTGGTTTTGGTTTTCCTGGCCTTCAGTAGCCTGGATTTCTTTTGCAACAGCTAAAGGTGCTGCTTTAATCGAAGTCTCTGGTTGCTTCTGGATGCCTTCAGTGACCTCCTTATTGACTTCGACCATCACCCATCTTTCGTTTTCATTACCTTTCTCTCCTATTGGGGCAT
Source organism: Vicia faba (assembly GCA_948472305.1). NCBI lineage: Eukaryota > Viridiplantae > Streptophyta > Magnoliopsida > Fabales > Fabaceae > Vicia > Vicia faba. The sequence continues at coordinate 106,956 of CATIWC010002165.1, forward strand.
CACTCTGGTCAGCTTCCACCATGTTAATTTCTCCAATGCATGCAGGCTCGGAGTAATTGGTGTCTGCAATGTCCAAAGGATCTTTGTCCACTTTCATCTTTGCTTTATCAGCAAACTTCAGTCTACCATCTTTAATTGCATTCTGAATTAGGTCCCTGAAAAGAAAACACTGTGAGGTTTTATGGCCTAGGAAACTATGATATTTGCAAAATCCTCTTTTCTTTCTTTGATCTAAAGGAGGTATTTTGACATTTGATGGCACAATGAGTTGGCCATCTTTGACAAGTAAATCAAAAATCTCGTCACATTTAGTGACATCGAAGGTATAAACCTTCTTTGGGAATTTGTCACTTTTTTCATTTTCAACAATTTCTTTCCCTTTTGTGGGAACTAATAATTTGCAGGAGTAAGGTGGTGCCTGTTTTAATTCAGCGAGGTCGATTTTGACCTCTTCGAATTCGAATTCAGGATAACCTTCTGCTTCCTCAGTTCCAACATAGGAGATCCTTTCCTTCTTGTTATTTTTAAAGACTCTGGCCTTTTCGGCCTTTAGCCTTTCGACCAGTCGAACCCTATCGGCTAACTGAGCCATATCCCTCAAATATTGAGTGTCTAGTTTCTTTCGAATAGAGTAATCCAAGCCACCAGCGGCCATTTCGACTAACTCATGTTCAGGCACTACTGTGTAACATCTGGATTTCAAAAGCCTGAATCTATTCAGATAATCATCTATGGGTTCAGTGAACTTTCTCTTAACACTGGCTAGTTCCTTCAGACTTATTTTTGATTGTCCCATGTAGAACTGTTCATGGAATAATCTCTCCAAAAGAGCCCAAGTATCAATGGACCCAGGAGGCAAAGTGGTGAACCATGTGAAGGCGTTTTTAGTCAGGGAACTTGGGAAATATTTGATCCTGAGGTCTTCATTATTGGCTATATCTCCCGCTTCGGTTAGATATCTGGCTACGTGTTCGACTGTTGACTCATTGGTATCCCCAACAAACTTTGTAAACTTAGGGACTTTATATCCCCTTGGTAAATCAGTATGCATTATGTAATCTGATATAGGGGAAGCATAATTTGGCCTTCTAATTCCTGTGTTGAGGCCATTCTGGGCCATGACCCTCTCTATCATGGTGGTTAAATTATTTTCTGCCAAGATGTTATCGTTTCGAATTCTATGAACGACTGCATCAGCATCTTGATTTCGACCCACCATGACAACCCCCCTAGGTTGTTCTTCTCGAAACTCTGGGACTTCCAGCCTTTCGACCCTTGCCCCTGGTTCCATAATTTCCCTTTGTGGGCCTTGGATCATTGGGGCTTCTAGCCTTTGTGCCCTTGCCCCCACATTAACTTCCTCTCTGGGTGGTCTATAGGTTGGGTCGTTAGCAACTTGTTCCATAATAGGTACGTTCGCTCGAACTCCCGCCTGATTCTGCCTACGCCTCTCTGGGGGAGCAAAGAAATCTGCTATTCGACTCATGTTATCTGCGTTTTCTCTGTTTGTTACAGTCACATTCTGCACTATTGGGGCAAATATTTCCTGCATAGTTTGTGCTAATACCCCAATCATATTATGGTTACTGTCATCCATCAATTGCCTAAAAGCCAACTAGTTTTCTGTGGTTAAAATGGGCATTGCACTATAACCCACTGACCCTTGGTTACTTGTCATAAACTGATTTTCCCCAGACCCAGACCCTAATTGTGGTGATGAATTCGATGTGGAATTGTGTAAGCCTGCCATAAAAGATGTTGGCATTCCATAAGAGGAGTTTCTGGTTCTATTACCATCGAAACCGGGTGGTCTAGTTAGTGGGGTGGCGAAATGGGTTTGTGTCCTTGATGGTGGGACTAATCCCCCAGGATAACCAATGGTTCCAGTATTTCCTAGGATCGAACTATTAGTTGATATGCCACTTATTCCATTAGTGGCTATATTACTGGTAGAGGATGCAACAGACTGTGCATTCGAAGGGATCACATTAGATGTTCCCATCGAAGCGGACATATTAGTTCCTGTTGTATGTAGGGCATTTTGTTCCCCTTGTTGATTATCAGAATTAGACATCTTGTTCAAACGTTTTCTTCTAGATAAGGGTTGGTTGCTGTTGGTTATTTTACCACTTCTTAGGTTCATAAAACAACAAACTTATCACTCAGAGGGTATTTTTACAATGGTTAAGTCTCACCAATTTCTATTTTGTTCTAAAGTCTGTAATGTCCAATTACTGGTCCCACCGGGTGTGCCAATTTGTTTCCAGTGATTTCTGGTAAACAACCGCTAGTCCTCCAAACTATCGAATAATCTTACTGACTGTTATTCAATCTCTCTGGTAACTCACAGGATCGACTAGATTGATCCTAGGATGCATTGGTCATTAGGGTAACTCTCATGATAGAACTGGTATTTATGGTTGGTATTTGGAATGTTGTGTAGGTGCTTAACTTTACTTCGATTACTCTATTAAATTCTTAAGGTGTGATCAAGTAAATGTGCGTGAAACTAAATTGCATGAATGATGTTAAATTGTAAAGACATGTAAAAACTGCATAAAAGACAAGTGTTGTACCCCAAAATTTGCCCTCCCATATTCATCAAGAAATTGCAAAGTCAAGGTCACAAAATTCCCCAAGGGTTGTGCAGCTCAACTGTCTCCTATACAGTCAAAACTAGGGTTTGAGTTCTGGTCAAGCAAATGAACTTTTCAAAGGCCCAATCAAGTCTCATATGCTTACAAAGATGGTCAAGTATCCTCATGTCAAGTTTCAAGGCATTCAGCTCAAAATTGCACAGTCAAAACCCTAGATTGCATTACAGTCAACTGTAAGGGCAAAATGGTCATTTGACAGTCAAAAGTTCAAATTTTTGGTCAATATATCATTTTGAAGCCACAAACATCATTTGATCAATGCTTGATCATGATTCTCAAAGTTTGGCTCAGAAATCATCAAAGATGCAAAAGTTGCTATATTTGGACAGCTGAAAAAGTCAACTGAAATTGACCAGGGCATAACTTTCACATGGATTATCAGAAAAATTCCATCCAAAGCTCATTTTGAAGAGAAAGACATTTCCTACAATTTATCTTCATGTTCCAAGTCCAAGAAATGCTCTCACAAAAAGTTATCAATTTCAACATTATAGGTCATTTTCAAAAGTCAACAAAAAGTGACTTTAAGTCAAAGGCCATAACTTGAGATTGGTAAATCCAAATGACATGGGACCAAAGGCATTGGTTAAAGGACTCAAAGACCTTTCCAAAATGTCCAAGAACATGTGAAAAGCTTAAAAATTGACCAAGTTATGCCTTGTGGAAGTTGGGAAATTTTTGGAAATTTTTGAAAGTCAACATTGATGCAAAAGGCCTAAAAATGCAAATGGGCCCATTTTTCTTCCAAGTTTCTTCATGCCAAGCCTATGCACGACCACTAGGCCCAAAGGGAAGTATTTTCATATTTTTTAATTATTTATTTGAATTTATATTAATTTATATTCATTTAAATCATTTTAATACATGAAAAATATCAACCTAACCTAAAAAAATCTTTTTATGCACATTATAAGGTCAATATTTCGTGCACATGCTGATTAGGAAGAATTGGATTGAATTGGATATGATTTGCACAAAAACCATGTGAAAAAGATTGAAAGTATAATGGAAAAAAATCAAATCTTCAATTCATAATTGCAAGAGATTTTTGTTGAAATTGTTGACCTAATTGCTTCCTTACAAGTACTAGAACATAACCCTAAGCCAAGAAGACTGCAAGCTGCGCATAAACAAGCTTTGGCAAATTGAAAATTCTCTTAAAAAACTCAAATCTGAAAAGTGCCTTAGAGGTCGTTCCAAGCTTCAATCTTCATCCCATTAGCATCCTGAGATATCATTGACCGTTTCTCAACCATTAACAACAACAAAAACACCCTGAATCGGTACCCCATAGTCAAACTGTGAAGCAAAAATTCTGAAATCGCATAGCATGAATTAAGCATTATTTTGCATTTTTCTTTATGGATTATTGCTTACAATGATGTTTCTGAGCTAACCATTACATTCAATTGCTTTTTTGTGCCATATATACGAATTCGCCATGTTTGAATATTAGGGTTGCAGGTTTCTTAAAATAGGGATTTTGCGTAGAGGAAAAATTGTGGCTCGTGAGTATCATGGTTGAATTGAGCAGGTTAAGACGAAGCAAACACATACCTCGCGAACAATTTATGAAGCTCATGGAGCTATTCGCTATTTTCTGCTAGCCCCTCTAGAACAACGCTATAAAAACCGTGGCCATACGTTTGTGTTTCAGAAAGAATGAAGAAGACAACCTCGTTGTCACTACGTGATAGGCTAGTTTGAAAATTCGCGCCAGATCGTCCACTAACACCATGCTTTATTTATTATATTTGTTTGATATTATATGTTAAAGCAAAAGCGTTTGGTTCAATGGCACAGGTGTTAAGCTTGCATTGTCTAAGACCTGGGTTCGAATCCCAGGCCTTGCAACATTTCAACATTATTTTTCAATACGTTATTCCATGCAGCGCTCATAGTGGTGTACACCATATTCTACCCTCATCCAAGCGTACACATGCCCAATGGATATAGATCAAGGGTTGAGATTGAAGGTCCACTGAGCCTAGGTCAACGCGTTGGTACACCAAATTGGAGAAGTCAATGAATCAACTCTTGTTGGGCCAGAACTTCCAGGCCTGAACCTCCTTATTTGGGGCAACACCCCACTTTGGTTTGCACATTCCTTCAATTTTTATTTTTTTTATTTTATTATTAATCATTATAATTATTTATTTTATTGCTTTAATTTAAGTTTTTTTACAATACATAAAAAATACAGAAAAGACAAAATTGCAATATATATTTATTTTAATTATTTTTCATAAAAAAAAAACTTGTATGTAAATATTTAGTTTAATTAGGTTATAGTTTTAATCTTTTTAATAAAAAACACCAACAAAATAGAATTAGGTTAATTGATATTTTTTTATTCCTTTTAATATTTTTCCTTTTTTCAGAACAATAATGTTATTTATTTATTTTCATGAATTAAAAATTGTACATAAATAATTTAGGGTTTAATTTAGGTTAATTTAATTCCTTTCATAATAGATAAAAAAATACTAGAATTAGGGTTTGTCTTTTAATTTAATTTCAATAAATTCTTTTTCTCATAAAATCTAAAAAACACAAAATAACCAAAACATTTAATTTTAATTTCCTTATTAATTTTAATTGTTTGTAAAAGGGTCCAACGCCCTAGTTTTGTTTTAATTTCCTTATTTTGCGCATTTATTTTATATCACTTATTATAATTCTGTATCTCTCCCAAGGCCATGTACATTTATTTATCGCACTTTTATTTACTTCGCATTATTTATTTTCCGCTAAATCGGGTCCGGTTTAATTTTGGCGATGTGGACCCGCGCCTTTGTAATAGTCGTAGATTTATTTTTCGCAAATATTAACTGTTAACAAAAAGCATGAAAGAATGAATGTCTTAATAAAATCAAGCGTAGAACACAACAAACATGACAAGACAAATAACTGAAACATGACACACAATTCGCACACACCACCCCTAGGGTACGCCTCACTGTTGCCTTTCGAAAGGTGGTCGTCGAGTAGAGGACATCTTAGTAAGTCCTCATGATCCGGGAACCTGGCATGAGGGTAGCTTCTAAGGTGTCTTCCCATTGCTCTGGTGATCACCATGTCCCTACAAACTCGAATTGACCCGAACACCTCCAACGGTGGTGCTACCTACCTCTCAATGGTGGGATGGCACTACTTTAAAGGACATTTACACAGACGAATTCCTTAGGGTAGGTAGGTTCTCAAGGATACTTGCTCTAATCTCAAAAACAAACTCAAATACTTTTCACACCAACACATTTTCAAAAGCTTTCAAAGCAATTTTTTCAAACACTCTGACGTACGAGTCGAACTGAAATTTTTCAAAGAAACTTTTTTAAACCCACATTGAAAAGCAAACAAACAATTTTGAAAACACATTGAGCAAGTATCTAAGAGCCCATGGATAACCATGGATAGAAAGGGTGCTAACACCTTCCCTTTCTATAACCTACCTCCCGAACCGAGAGCAATCTCTGTAAGGAATTTTTCTGTGCTTTTGTCCTTTCCATTTGGAGAAAATAAAAGACGGTGGCGACTCTTGCTTCCGCGACATTTCGCGAACCAGCGTTAAACAGTTAGTTCCAGATCCACCGATCACAACAAGTAAATGACTTCGAAGCATAAAAACATGTAATGTAAAAAGTTCTCTGGAATGTAAAAGATTCGAAATATGAAGAAAGCGTTTAAATGCAAGAAAACTGTAAAATGACTTTAAGTAAAAAAGGTGTTCGAATGATAAAAGCTTAAAGATAAAGGCATGAAATGTACAACATTTTCTGAAATGTAAAGTATTTGAAGTGAGAAGAAAGCTTTTAAAGGTAAGACATTAGTAAAAAGACTTCGAATGAAAACATTTTAAATGCAAAAGCTTGTAAATGGTATTGACATGAAGATAAAGGAAAATACTGGAAATGATAAGGAGTTTTCATTAAATCATAAACATGTGGTGTTATCATACGTACATTGCTCGTGCATTCGTTTCCCTAGCCATGTGGTAATTTGAATGTTTACTGAGTTTTTTGTACAATAGATATGACACAGGAAATCCTAATGCTAAGACTTCTATTTATACTACTTCGACCATAACGGTCTTGCTATAAGATTCTGCCACGTTAAGAACATGCAGAGCAATGCCTCTCTCTTGCTTCCACGCGTCTTCGAATGCTCCAGCGCATATATTTCAAATTTCGAACATCCCGCTTACATTTGAATTTCAAATGTTTTGGCACTTCTTCGCTTCGAACGCATTTCTTAGACACAACCTTGTTATCATTTCGAGACTTCTTTGAACATATTCTCCTAATTGTCACTCAAAGCTCCAAGCTTTGATATGCCCATTCGAAGCACTGCTTCTACCATTTCGAAACATGACGTCTTGTTTCATTCCAATTGAAACGTCCAATTTGCTTTGCTTCTAATAATATCATCAAAATCTTCAGCCAACACCATGATACGCAAGGACTTCGCCATAGATTTATCAGAGCTTGGAGGATGCCTAACAAGGTTGATAGTAAGAAACTGGGGCACAAGAATTCCATCCCCCTTGAGCCTTACCTCAAGTGGGTACGAGCCCGTTCCCAGAAGCTTGTGATGCCATATCCTCATGTTCTCCCCGTGATCAAAGAGCCAGTTTTGGAAGGAGAGGTCCCGTATACCATTCAACATCCTGACATGCCAACATCTTGGGAAGAAATGAAAAAGAGTTGGATCCAACTTAAGGAAGAGCAGAATTCTCTTGAAACTAGTCTACATGCCAGTGAGAAGAAGCTCTTGGAGCTCACCCACCTATTGCACGAGGAAAAGACCCTCAACACTTACATAGCTCCAAAGAGGATGCGCAATGTCTTTTGGGATTAAGTATTTTGTAATATTTCGCCCATGAGGCATTGATGTACTGAACAAATTATTTCTTAATATAACGTGTGTTCCTTTTTGTCTACAACGAATTTGAACTTTCGAACCCTTGAATGCATTGCATAAATAGCATATCATGCATCATGTGCATAACAGGTACTCTTTCTACAGGTTGCTTAATCTTCTTCGCTGTTTATTTCAGTAATCATCATGTCTTCCGAGCCTACTACAGAACAAGCTATCAAGGCCCTCTAGGCCCAGAACGCCCAGTTCCAGGAGTTGGTCATGAGCTTAGCCCAGGGTCAACAGGAGTTGAAGACTCTACTTTTGAAGAAAAAGAAGAAGAGGACTGTGTTGTTTAACACCGGACGCAGATATGGAAATACACTGCAAAATGAGGCTAATCTGGCTAATTCCTCTGCAGGGAAAGACAGTCCCCAAGGGGGAAGGGTTCCTAGTCCCGTGGTCTCCGACAACGAGACGGACTACAATGATGAACAGTACCCTCCTGCTGAGGACAGGTACAAACAGCTAGAGGACCGTCTAAGTGCCATGGAGATTCAACACGTGCCTGGGTTGGATCTCGGAGATCTAGGTTTATCTTCTGGGGTGGTGATCCCATACAAGTTCAAGGCGCCTGCCTTTGCAAAGTACGATGGAGCTTCCTGCCCCAAGCTACATCTCAGATCTTATGTGAGGAAGATCCAACCATATACAGCAGACAAGAACATATGGATCCATTTCTTCCAGGATAGCCTTTCAGGGGCTCAACTCGAATGGTTCTATCAGCTGGATGGAGCCAGTATTCGAAACTGGGAGGACTTGGCTACTGCATTTTATAAGCAGTATCAGTATAATTCCGACCTCGCTCCTACGCGTACCCAACTCCAGGGTATATCGCTAGGGACGGGCAAAGGTTTTAAGGAGTATGCGCAAAAGTGGAGAGACCTGGCTGGAAGGGTGCAGCCACCTTTGACTGACCGTGAACTCGTTGACATGTTCTTGGGGACCCTGTCTGGTCCTTTCTTCAACCATCTGATTGGGAATTCTTCTGCTGGGTTTACCGATCTGATCTTGACTGGTGAGAGGATAGAAGCTGGTATCAAGTCCGGAAAGATACAAAAGGGTGCCTCCTCGAGTACTGAAAAGAAGCCATTTAAGAAGGAATCTAGTGTTGTTTATGGTCCAAGGAGACAAAATAAACCGGAACACCACCAAGCTGTCAACGCGGTGGTAATCTCAAAGCCTGCTGCTGCTCCTCAGCAATACAATCAACCAAGGGGTGAGAGACCCAAAAGGCAGTATACTCGGCTCAGTATGACCCTGTCTCAGATATTGCCGCAACTGCTGTCAACCAATCTGGTAACTGTCAAGGAAGCTCCAAAGGTTGTGAACACAACCTCTCCAAAGTACATCCCCAATGCCCGCTGCGCTTATCACTCTAACAGCCCGGGGCATACTACGAATCATTGTTGGGCTCTGAGGAATAAGGTTCAGGACCTTATTGATGCTAAAGAAATACAGTTCGAGGCGCCCGAAAGGCCCAATGTTGTGACTACTCCCATGCCCTAGCATGGAGTGAATGCTGTGGAAGAAGACCTATATGTAGCCTCTGTGGATGATATTGTTACTCCGTTGTTGACTGTCAAGAGGAACCTGTTGCTAGCCGGTTTATTTCCTGGATGTAGTAAAGGTTGTCACTTGTGTGCTGTTTCACCTGCTGGTTGTCCTTTGTTGAAGTCAGGCGTCCAAAACCTGATGGATAACAAAGAGATCTTGTTCGAGAAGATTGCTGTTCCTGCTGTCCCTGCTGAAGAAGTCTCCATTGTTACCATTTTCAATAACCCTCCTAAGGCTCCCTCAAAGAAGCCTGTCAAAATCATGTCTGCTCAGAAGATTGCACCTATCATCATCACTGTTCCGGGGCCCCTCCCCTATACATCTGACAAAGCTGTCCCGTGGCACTATGGGGCAGATATTTATGTGCTTGGAGTTAAACAGGAGTTTGATACTAGTACCGGCATTAGTAACATCACCGGGCCTGCTAAAGTCACTCGTAGTGGTAGGCTCTTCTCACCAGATATTGCACCTCCAGCTATCCAGAGACCTCTTGTCATCACACCTGCAAGTGTGACTGCTCCCCTGCCTGATCAAGTTCCTATTTCTACCCCTGCTGCCGAGTCATCTGACGCTCGGGGCAAAGGGATTGCTACTGATGTGCCTGCCTAGATGGAGACACCGAAGACAACCAATGTTGAAGCTTCCAAGCAAGAGATGGAAGAGATCCTTAAGATTATCAAGAAGAGTGATTTCAATGTGGTTGAGCAGCTGGGGCAAACCCCATCGAAGATTTCTATGCTATCACTGTTACTATGTTCAGAGGCCCATGCCAAGGCCCTGATTGCCTTCCTGAAGACGGCCCATGTGCCACAAGAGACGTCTGCTGATCAATTTACCGATTGTGTGGCCAACTTAACTGCTGACAATGGTTTGGGTTTCTCCGACGTCAATCTGACGGCTAAGGGGAAGAATCACAATGATGCCCTGCATGTCTCTATTGAATGCAGGGGCACTACTCTTGCCCATGTGCTGGTTGACACTGGTTCCTCCTTGAACGTATTACCCAAGAAATCTCTAGACAGGCTGGATTGTGAGGGTATAGAGCTCAAGCCAAGCAACATTGTTGTCCGGGCTTTCGACGGGTCCAAAAGGATGGTACATGTTAAGGTTGATATTCCGATCAGAGTTGGTTCGCAGGTCTTTGACTCAACATTCTATGTGATGGACATCCGACCGTCCTACTCTTGTTTGTTGGGTCGTCCTTGGATCCATAAAGTCGGAGCTGTGACCTCCACGTTGCATCAGAAGCTGAAATACCCGGTCAGAGGGAAGATTGTGACAGTGCAGGGGGAGGAAGAGTATATGGTCAGCCACCTTAAATCGTTCCGGTACATAGAGATGGACGGGGAGTTCATTGAGACCCCCTTTCAACACTTTGAAGAGGTGCCTCAGACATTGGCGTCAACAGAAACAGTGATTGAAGATTCTCCTTTAAAGATGGCTTCCTTGAAGGATGCCCGGGCTGTGGTTGAGAAGGGTGAGTGTGCAAACTGGGGCCGACTTCCTGATTCCACTCCAAAGACTGACAAGTTTGGTTTGGGTTTCACTGCAGAAACTCAGAGGGTTGTTCGTAAGGCAAGGATTGGAAGACCTCCTGTATTCATCAGCAACTCAGGGGTAAATGCTATTGAAGACGACGAGGAGGAATCTGAATTCAACAGCTGGATCTACCCAACAACCAATGGTGGACCAAGCAACTGGACTGCGAAAGACTTCACACCTATTACTTTTGTCACTCAGTAATGAACTCATTTGTTTTGAATTTGTAACAAACAATAATCTGAAACTTTATGGCCCGGTGTCTTACCCGGGGCACCGTGGTCTCATTTGTGAGGGATTTTGTGTGTCGTTTTCATATATCATTAATAAAAGCATTGGACGTTTTTTGCATTTCAAACCTTGCGCTCCTTTTCTTTCTTTATTATATATTGCAAAACAACTATATTTACACACACTCACAACATACAGGTTCCAATCCACTCTGGATCTCACTGGTAACGACTCTGCTACTTCCAGTTATGACTTCGAAAATCCGATCAACTTAGCCGAAGACGAAGGTGAAGATGATTGTGAAGTGCCTGGTGAGCTTGCAAGACTGTTACTCCAGGAAGAGAGGGCCATTCAGCCGCATGAAGAGCCAGTGGAAACGGTAAATCTGGGTACTGAGACAGACAGAAAGGAAGTTAAGATTGGTGCCAATCTGGAGCTTAGTGTGAAACAAAGGTTGATTCAGATGCTGCATGACTACGTGGAAATCTTTGCCTGGTCTTACAAAGACATACCTGGGTTGGATACTGACATTGTGGTGCATCACCTACCTACCAAGGAAGAATGCCCTCCAGTAAAATAGAAGGTCCGCCGTATGCGTCCAGAGATGTCCGAGAAAATCAAAGCTGAGGTTATGAAACAATTTGACGCCGGTTTTCTAGAAGTGACTTCTTACCCTCATTGGGTTGCCAATGTGGTTCCAGTGCCGAAGAAAGATGGTAAGGTCCGAATGTGTGTTGATTACAGGTATTTGAACAGGGCAAGCCCTAAGGATGACTTCCCTCTGCCTCACATCGACGTTCTGGTTGACAACACTGCTCAGCATAAGGTATTCTCCTTCATGGACGGGTTCTCCGGTTATAATAAAATCAAGATGGCTCCTGAAGACATGGAGAAGACCACTTTTGTTACTCAGTGGGGCACCTTTTGCTACAAGGTCATGCCTTTTGGGTTGAAAAATGCTGGGGCAACCTACCAACGTGCCATGGTTGCTTTATTTCATGATATGATCCATCATGAGATCGAAGTATATGTTGATGATATGATTGCAAGGTCCCAAACTGAAGAGGAACACCTTGACCATCTACAGAAACTGTTTGACCGGTTGAAGTTGTACAAACTGAGGTTGAACCCGAACAAGTGCACCTTTGGGGTGAGATCTGGAAAACTACTAGGTTTCATCGTGAGCGACAAAGGTATTCAAGTGGACCCTGCCAAAGTGAAAGCCATACAAGAGATGCCAGTTCCCAAGACTGAAAAAGAAGTCAGAGGCTTCCTAGGATGGCTGAACTACATTGCCCGATTCATCTCGCACCTAACGGCTACTTGTGAACCAATCTTCAAGCTGCTGAAGAAAGATCAGGTAGTACGTTGGAACGATGAATGCCAGGCCGCTTTCGAAAGAATCAAAGAGTATCTCCAAGAGCTACCTATTCTTATGCCACCTGTTGAAGGGAGACCTCTAATCTTATACTTGACAGTACTTGACAACTCAATGGGGTGTGTGTCGGGGCAGCATGACGAGTCTGGCCGAAAAGAGCACGCTATTTATTACCTTAGCAAAAAGTTTACCGACTGTGAGACCCGATACTCACTGCTCGAGAAAACTTGCTGCGCTTTGGTATGGGCTGCTCGCCGGCTGAGACAGTATATGTTGACTCACACTACTCTGTTGATTTCAAAAATGGATCCAATAAAGTACATATTCGAGAAGCCTGCCTTGTCCGGAAGAATAGCAAGATGGCAGATGATCTTGACTGAATACGACATCCAGTACACGACTCAGAAAGCAATCAAAGGAAGTGTATTGGTAGACCATTTGGCACACCAGGCAGTGGACGACTACCAATCTATGAACTTTGAATTTCCAGACGAGGATATCATGGTAGTAACTGATTGTGAAGTACCTGGACCGGATGAAGGACCTGAGGAAGGATCCCGATGGTCTATGCACTTTGACGGAGCCTCAAATGCTTTGGGTAATGGTATTGGCGCTATGATCATATCTCCAACTGGCTCTCATACTCCACTTACCGCCCGGCTATGTTTCAACTGCACCAACAACATGGCGGAGTATGAGGCATGCATTATGGGTCTTCAAGCTGCAATTGACCTAAGGATCAAGTTTCTGAGTGTCTTTGGAGATTCTGCTCTCGTGATCAATCAGATCAAAGGCGAGTGGGATACGAAACACCCAAATCTTATTCCCTACAAGGAGTATGTGCTGACATTGATCCCCCATTTCGAGGAGATAACTTTTGAACATTTCCCATGAGAGGAGAATCAGTTGGCGGACGCGTTAGCTACGATGTCTTCTATGTTCAAAGTCAAATGGGACAACGAGGCTCCCCGGATCATTATTTGGAAATTGGATGAACCTGCACATTGCTGTGATCTTGAGACCGAAGAGGTAACAAAAAAACCGTGGTATCATGAAGTAAAGAGGTACCTTGAAGCTCAAGAATACCCTGAAGGTGCATCCATTAATGACAAGAAGTTTCTAAGAAGGTTCGCGGCAAAGTTCTTCCTCAGTAATGACATTCTGTACAAGCGAAACCATGATTCAACCTTACTGCGTTGTGTGGATAAGACTGAAGCAGAAAAGATCATGGCAGAGCTGCATGAAGGTACCTTCGGAACGCACTCCAGTGGACACACCATGGCAAAGAAAATCCTTCGGGCAGGATATTTCTGGTCCACAATGGAAGCTGATTGTTACCAACATTCTCGGACGTGTCACAAATGCCAGATCTATGCTGATAAGGTGCACATTCCTCCAGTTCCTTTGAACGTCTTGACAGAACCTTGGCCTTTTGCAATGTGGGGCATTGATATGATCGGCGAGATCAGACCTACGGCATCCAACGGGCATCGCTTCATCCTGATGGCGATTGATTACTTTATAAAGTGGGTTAAAGCAGCCTCCTATGCTACCGTAACCAAGAACGTCGTGGCACGATTCATTCGGCACAACCTGATCTGTCGATACGGCGTACCTGAGAGGATCATTACGGACAATGGTACCAATCTTAACAACAAGATGATCATTGAGCTCTGCGAGAAATTCAAGATACAACACCACAACTCTTCTCCCTACCGGCCGAAGATGAATGGGGCTGTAGAAGCAGCAAATAAGAATATCAAGAAGATTGTGCAGAAGATGACAGTAACCTACAAGGATTGGCACGAGATGTTACCGTTTTCTCTTCATGGATACCGTACCTCAGCAAGGACGTCAACAGGGGCAACACCCTTTTCCTTGGTCTATGGCATGGAGGCAGTCTTGCCCATTGAAGTCCAGATACCCTCTCTCCGGATAATGAAGGATGCAGGTTTGAACGAAGATGACTGGATCTAGACTCGGCTTGATCAATTAAACCTAATCGACGAAAAGAGACTCACTGCTATTTGCCATTGTCAGACGTACCAAAAACGGATGATCAAGGCATTTAACAAGAAAATCAAACGACAAGAGTATCAAGTCGGAGACCTGGTAATCAAGCGCATCATCCTACCTCAAAGTGATCCCAGGGGCAAATGGACCCCCACGTACGAAGGGCCATTTGTGGTTAACAACATCTTCTCAGGGGGAGCCATGATTCTAACCACCATGGATGGTGACGACCTTCCTCACCCCGCCAATGCAGACATAGTAAAAAGATACTACGCATGAATTAAAGACCCGTTAGGTTGACACACCTAGGCAAAAATAAGGGCTTCCCGGCGAACCAAAAGGGTTCGGGCAAAAATAAGGGATGAAATGAAAAAATCTGTACACCCAGCAAGTCGAAAACCTGAAAAGGCGGCTTGGGCAAAAATGGGTATCCCGGTGGACTGAAAACCCGAAAGGGCGGTCCAGGAAAAAGTTAAGGATAAGCGTAATACTATGTCTCATTGGATCACCCTGCATCCAGACTTCAGTATCAACTATCAGGCTTACACGGCATCGATCAATCAGCTTTATCTTCAACTAAGCAGCAAAGTGATGAGACGCTTGAAGACATAAAGGCGATAGCAGAGTTGGAACCCAGTGGGATCTTGCACATAGCTGTTTTGTTTTCCTTTTCACAAATTGTATAAACTTTATGTTGTTCGGCGGTATTCTCTTACTAGGACGTCAGCCTCTTGTACACAAACGCCTATTTACAGGAAAATTCCAAAAATCAATACAAATCCACTTTTTCAGACAAATTGCCAATTGCTTTTCCTTTTTCTGTTTTGTTTTGCAAAGAACGTCCAATGTTCATTTTTGATATATGCATTTGACATTAATTGCTAACTCATAAATATTTGCATGCGAAACAAAGGACTAATTACAGGTGACATCAGAAACAGGGGCAATAATGAGTTGTCTAAGCGATCTAGTTGCTCTATTCACCAAGGTACCAAGGTAGCTTCGACTGAAGAATATGACCAAGATACCTTCACTCCCCGTAGAGTAAAACAAGAACCAACAATACTCTCCCCAAGCAGAGTTGGTCTCCCATCAGCCCCGAAAAGGCACAGTATCTCCAGCAAGTCATCAATACTCTCCCCAAGCAGAGTTAGTCTACTGTCAGCCTTAAGGAAGTTGGGTATCCCCAGAAAATCTCAATATTCCCTAGCGGAGTATACATATATCCCTCTACAAGCATCCCCGGCAGTCTTAATATAAGATCGTTCCTCGGCGAAATACCAGACATCCAGTGGAGCCATTCCCCAGTGCAGTCCAAAAGTTTCCCCAAGAGAGTTGAATCGTCTCCCCAGTAGATTCTGGAAGCTTATCCCCTAGAGTATAAATGTATCTCCCCAGCCATATTCAAAGGTTATCCCTCACCAGAGTCTAACTGGGTTATCCTCAGCTAATTGCAACGGAAAGATCGTCCTCGGCGAAGTTCTTCCTATCCCCAGCGGAGTTCATCAAATTCCCCAACGAAGCTTATCAACGGTATCCCCAGCGGAGTTATCATCAAATCTCAGCGAAGTATCTCTTCCCACAGATTAATTCCCCGCAGAGTAATCTCTCCACCAAGTTTATTCCCCAACGGAGTCATCGTCTCTTACCGGTTTATTCTTGCAACCATCATCCCCAGCGGAAACGAAGAACTCTACTCTTCAACATCAACCCAAGATTCAACAAGCCCCGACATTCGTCAAGGATTTATTTTCCTAGACGAAAATACATTCATAGACATTTCACATTTCGTACATCCTGCTTACATACGTGATAAAGTGCATACAACACGATCTCATTTATTTTTGAGAACATCATGACATCATGCATTTCATACATCATGACATTGCATACAACTGATGTTTTGCCTTTTCAGGAAAAAGGTCAATCCAAAGATGATTACTATCAACTGTCGCAGTTCCAGATTCGATACCTGTATCTAGCCAGGGCATATCTGTGAGTGATTAATTGTAGATTCGATACCTGTATCCAGCCAGGGCATATCTGCATGAAGAGTTTAGAGATTCGATACCTGTATCCAGCCAGGGCATATCTGTAGACGACCTAATTCCAGATTCGATACCTGTATCTAGCCAGGGCATATCTATGAGTAATTGATTGTGGATTCGATACCTGTATCCAGCCATGGCAGATCTGCATGAAGGGTTTAGAGATTCGATACCTGTATCCATCCAGGGCATATCTGTAGACGACTTGTTCCAGATTCGATACCTGTATCTAGCCAGGGCATATCTGTGGGTGACTAATTCCAGATTCGATACCTGTATCTAGCCAGGGCATATCTGTGAGTAATTGATTGTAGATTCGATACCTGTATCCAGCCAGGGCATATCTGCGTGAAGAGTTTAGAGATTCGATACCTGTATCCAGCCAGGGCATATCTGTAGACGACCTAATTCCAGATTCGATACCTGTATCTAGCCAGGGCATATCTGTGAGTAATTGATTATGGATTTGATACCTGTATCTAGCCAGGGCATATCTGTGAGTAATTGATTGTGGATTCGATACCTGTATCCAGCCAGGGCAGATCTGCATGAAGGGTTTAGAGATTCGATACCTGTATCCAGCCAGGGCATATCTGTAGATGACTTGTTCCAGATTCGATACCTGTATCTAGCTAGGGCATATTTGTGGGCGACTAATTCCATATTCGATACCTGTATCCATCCAGGGCATATCTGTGAGTAATTGATTATAGATTCGATACCTGTATCTAGCCAGGTCATATCTGCATGAAGAGTTTGAAGATCAACCCCTGTAACAGGCCAGGAAATTATCTTTCTTTCTCAAGTACGCAAGTTCTCGCTAAGGAATCTCTTATGCGACCAACATCTCCAGATGGCATCTTTAAGCCCATCCTCCTATCCATTACACTTCCAAATGGCATCTATAAGCCCATTCCCGACAAGGTTCTGTCACATCCCCATATGGCATCTTTAAGCCCATCCTCCTATCCATTACATTTCCAAATGGCATCTGTAAGCCCATTCCCGACATCACATTGCTGATACTACACTATGCGAGTGCAAATTTTTGGGCACTTTAGTGTTCAATCATCTTCCACCTTCGGATCACGAAAGGCATTCAAGCCAATCTACATCCTCAAGTCTAAGAAGATTGAACAGGGGCAACTGTTGTACCCCAAAATTTGCCCTCCCATATTCTTCAAAGTTTATCAAGAATCATCTTCAACTTGTTCAAGATTTCTCAAGGGGTTGCATAGTCAACCATCTCCTAAGCCAGTCAAAATTAGGGTTTTGGTTCTCTCAGGGAATTTGAGGTTTTCAATGGCTCAACCAAGTCCCATAGGCCTATATACATTGCCAAGCATCTACATGTCAAGTCTCAAGACTCACAGTCCCAAGTTGCACAGTCAAAAGCCCTATTTGGTTCACAATCAACTGTAGGGGCAAAATGGTCATTTTACAGTCAAAAGTCAAAATTTTTGGTCAAACATCTTATTTTTAAGTCACAAACATCATTTGATCAAGTATTGATCATGATTCTACAAGAATGGCTCAAAAATCATCAAAGATGCAAAAGTTACTATTTTTGGACAGTTGAAAAGTCAACTGTAACTTGACCAAGGCATAACTTTTTCATAGTTCATCATAAAAATCCCATACAATGCTCATTTTGAAGGGGATGACATTTCCTACAACTCATCTTCATATTCCAAGTCCAAGAAATGCTCTCACAAAAAGTTATCAATTTCTACATTATAGGTCAATTTCAAAAGTCAACAAAAAGGCATTTTAAGTCAAAGACCATAACTTGGGATTGGTAAATCCAAATTACATGGGACTAGAGGCATTGGTTAGAGGACTTCAAGACCTTTCCAAAATGTCAAAGAACATGTTCATATGATCATAATTGAGCAAGATATGCATTGGAGAAGTTGGGAAATTTTTATGAATTTGCAAAAGTCAACTATCCTTAAAACTTCAATTTTTGACAAAAGGGCCCACTTTCTTCCACTTGATTCAGCCTTGTCATGCCACACACGTGTCCCATGATTAATTTCAAGATCAAACATTTATTTTTCCATTTTATTTAATTTTTATTGATTTAATTCATTTTAAATCCATAATAATTCAAATAAAATCTAAAAATTAATGGAATAGCATCTTTGTGATTTGAATAGCTTTTATATGTCATATGCCAGCTAACCAACTCGTGCTAAGCCTTTTTTGTGCATAAAATCCTAGATTTGAACCAAATATGGAAAGTTCTTCAATGGTGGTCAACCAAATCTCCAAACTTCAATACACCAAGATTAAGGCCCAGCTTTTGACCTAATTTTGTTCTCATATACATAAGCAAGCAGTACCAACAGCATTCACGACCTAGACATTGCTAAAACGGCCAAAGCAAAACTGAAAAATTTGTTGAAAAAGTGTGAGATCAAGAACAAGGTTGCAGGCGTTTTCAGATTAAAATAAGCACGTAGCCTTCTTCCTTGATAGCCACTGAAGCTAACACGACCCTTACCACGTCCTGGGACCACCTACCAAGCGCTGTAAGTCATCACAAACTCACCTCTGAACACAGAACTTGAATTCTCCATTCTTGCACTTTTTCTCAAAAGCATTGGCATATTTGTGTTTTTTGTTTGATTTCTAACCTAATGGCATTATTCAATTTCATTTTTAGGCCTTATATGACAATACCCGTGCCTAGGGTTTGTTTGTGTTGTTTTTAGGTATTTTGTTTCCAGGTGAAATTAGCACAAATCATAAGCATGGATGGACTCAGGAGACATGGATGATCCTGACCATGGGCTTGGATGGCATTTTTGAAGCCTAGGGATGGTTTTAGGAAAGAGCCTACGGAACCTCCTGCAGATAAAAATCCGCAGGTAACTGAACCAGGGATTTGGAGAAGACGACCACACGTCGTTCTCCCATTCGCCCTTTTAAAACGATCGCGCGCTTTTTATTTTATTTTTAGGCATATGAGTTTATTCATCAATATATTAACCACTTATTATTATTATTTCAATTGAAGCAATTGGCTCAGTGGCTAAGGCGAGCAGGCATTGAATGTTGGGACCTGGGTTCGATTCCCAGGTCCACCCCATATTTGTTTCTATTTTTCATAACCTAATCATGTGCAGCGCTTGCCAAGGAGTCTACCATGCATATCAAATACCCAGGCGCCAAGTGGCCGTAAACGTGGATCCAATGGTCAAAAAGTGGAGAACACCATACTCCCAGTCAAGGCAAGCCCTGGACAATTCCAGAAGTCAACGCAGGCTTGGCTTAATGGGCCAGGAATTCCAGGCTACACCTCCATCAGGGCCTAGAACCCCCCTTTGTTCATTCCTCTTTCTTATTTTATATTTTTTTTATTTTGTTTATTAACTATTTTTTTCTAATTATCATTATTATCACTAAAATTAACTTAATTAATTTTCTTCACAACAAAAATCAGAAAACTAAATATTTTTATTATTATTATTAATTATTAATTTCACTTCATTATTTTGTAAATAAATACTAACCAAATTAATTTAGTGTAATTAGGTTCAATTTTTAATCTTTTTCATAATAACTAAAATAAATTTAGAATTAGGGTTTTTCTTTTGACTTTTAATTTCTTATTTTTATTTTCATTAAAAACATAAAAAACACAAAAATACTTTTTTTCTTGTAATTATTTAATTAATTAGGTTTAGGTTTAATATTTAATTAATTGTAAAAAAGGACAAATTACTCTCTTTTCTCAAAAAGGGTCAAAACCCTAAGACGTTCCCGATTTAATTTCTTTCGCGCTTTAATTCCTTTTGATTATATTGATGTAATTGTTTCTGAGGATGTAATAGTTAATTAGGTCTTTTACCGCTTTCTTTACTTTTATCGCATTTATTTTCCCAACGGGTTTTGTTTTTGGCGATGTATAGACCCGCGCCTTGTAATAGCGTAGATTTACCTTTCCGCACTTTATTTCCCGCACAAACATTAACTGTTAATTATGCCTGCAAGACTTGTATGACAAATAAAATCAATCCGTAGCTCACAAATAACATGAACAAGATAATCTTAATTGAAACAACACACATGCACATGCCACTCCTAGGGTACGCTTCACTGGTTGCCTCGACGTGGTCGTCAAGTATAGGGTGTTTTAGAGGTCGCCCTCCTGTCTAAAGATCCAGTTGTCTCGAAACGGTTGCCTCGGATAAAAAGGATCTAGGACATTAGGGTTACCGCTAAGGCGTCCTACTATTGCTTTGGTGACCACACATGTCCCTTAATCGAATTGACCCGAATAACTCCAACGACGGTGCTACCTACTTCTCAATAGTAGGGTAGTACTGTCTAAAGGACTCTTACACAGCCTAATTCCTTAGAGTAGGTAGATTTCTCCTGGGTACTTGCTCTTTCAAAACAAAAACAGCTTTTCGCACCTACACTTTCAAAAAGTTTTCAAACAAACACTTCATACACTCTTGAGGACTGATACAAGAGTTACTTAGAAGTTTTCAAACAAACTTTTTCAAAACCCACAAGCACAAAAGAAAAGCAAACAATTTTTGAAAACATAGTGAGCAAGTACCTAAGAGCCCATGGATAACCATGGATAGAAAGGGTGCTAACACCTTCCCTTTCTATAAATATACCTCCCGAACCGAGAGACATCTCGAAAAAGGAATTTTACTGTGCTTTTGTCCTTTCCATGTTGGAGAACATAAAAGACGGTGGCGACTCTTTCTTACCGCGACATTTCGCGAACCAGCTTTAGAACAGTCAGTTCTATTTCCACCGATCACAGAGACAAATCATAATATTACGTGAAAATAAAGAGAAACACATATATGCACAAGTATGGAAAGTAAACACAAGACATGTACAAGTAAAAATAGAAAATTTTATGTACATATTCTATACAACATATATAATAATTACAAAACTAAAAAAAAAATATCGCAATGCCAAACAATAAACACCAATCCCCGACAATGGCGCCATTTTGGTTATGTGGTATGGCGACAAGCAAAAAGTAAGTTATTAAGCATTCATATATACTACTTCTCAAAGACTTAAACCTATCGACTTGTTATACTAAACCTACAATATTCATCAATGTCATCACGCGTCACTCACAACCTAAGTAATTTCTAACCCAAAGTGAGAGGCCGACTGCATCACCTTGGTAGCGATCTCTCAACCACCTCAACAACACAGAAGTCAATCGTGCTTGCTTGCATCGACGATCTTTCAGAGCAACACAAACAATAGAGGCATTAATCACAGACACCATTAGTGAATAACAACACTAAATCTATCTCTAGAATTCAGACACTATTAGATAATCATCCTAGATAAAAATCTAAGTAGTATATCTCTATAGCAACTCAAATCCCTAGCACAAAAAAAAAACAAGGATAACAATCGACAAAGATTTGTAAATCAAGTTTTATATAACGCGAAGGGCGACAAATATACATGATGTCAACGTAAATATACATGTAATACCCAACAAAAGATAAATACAAAGAGAGGAAAAGAGATAAACCACAAATCTTCCGATTTGTCAGCGTCGATCGAGGAGAAATCCTCCCCAATCATCTATAAGCAAAGCCCTAATGTTGTTTTCTAAGCTAATCTAACAAACATGAAGGTTCATGGAGTTTGAAGCAAAAACTTCCCCAAAACCATAACCTAAAAAATCAATGAAATGAAGTTATAAATCAAATCTCAGCAGACCACATTAAGCAGGCCTGGCGCGCTAAGCACGACTTCCTTATTTTACACATCAAACCGACCTAAACAGTGATATGCGCGCTATCTACACTAAGCGAGCTTCAAAACTTTGGTTCTGCCAAAATGTCAAAACGCAAGCAACGCGCTACAAAATGCGTTGAGCGCACTCACGCTTAGTGGCCTTCACACGCTAAGCAGGCTCTCTTGGGCAAAAATGGTCTTTTATTCCAAAAACGCGCATCCGTAGCTATGCCTTCGACACCTTATTTCTCGATGATCCAAAATGAAACAAATACCTACAAAATGAATGAAAAAATATCAAACTGTACACTATGTACATAAAAACACAAATAAATATTTACACAAAAGTCGGGTTTATTCAATGATATTAACAATAAAAAGTCGATAAGTGCAACAAAAAGTATATACAAAAATAGCTACAATTTGGACTTATCAGTTATCCCAAGTGTCTCAATTTTGAAAAGTAAGCCCTTTATCAACTGGTGTTTTGAGAAGTGATCCAAGTTGACCAAATCATAGAATGAGTTCCCCTAGTCAACAAGATCCTCAGATGATGTGCCCCTATGATCATTAGGATTTCCCCTGTTTATAAGGGTCTTCTTAGATGCTTTTCCTCCTGTAATACGGTGGGAGAACTGACTTGGGTGGTTTGCATTTGATCACAAATGTTGCAGACAGCAACAGTCTCCACCGACTTTTCTTTTATCCAATAAATGAAAGGGTGAAAAGAACAGGAAAGACATTTTGAGAATTTTCTTGAGTTCGGGGGGTAGGTTATGAAAAGGAAAGGTGTTAACGCCCTTTTGATCCGTAGTTATCTACGGGCTCTTAATTGCTTGATCACTTAAAAATGCTTTGTGTTTGTGTATGTTGAAAGATGTTTTTTAAGATGTTTTGAAAGTGGTAATTTTGCAATGATTCTCGTATCGTTGAGAATGTGTACAAAATGTTTTTTTTGGAAATATTTTGAAAAAAAAGCCTTAGTGCGGAAATTTTTCAATGATTCTCATATCGTTGAGAATGTATACAAAATGTTTGTTTTGAAAATATTTGTTTGAAAAGAGAGTGTTTGAAAAGATGTTTATTTTTAAAAGTGTGACGTGTGAAAGTAGTTTTAGTTTGTGAGAAAGCAATTACGAGTAATCTACCTACTCAAACAATCTTTATTCTTTTCCTCCTCCTGTAGATAGTGTTTGTCTACCATTAGTTAGTAGGAATCCATATCATTGGATATGAGGGACAGGCGTGGGTGTTATACCCCAATTTTTGCCCCAAGATGCCATCACCGGAAGGTGTCGCGAGTTTTTGGAAGACTTATGTAGCAAGGGTGAATTGAATAATGTTAATTTAGATAAAGTAGTAGAATGGTTTCCATTGCTTCTTTCAGATCTTAGATTGCTTGTTAACAAAATCATGTCTATACGTGAGAAGAATCTTATGCATTTGGTCCCTATAGAATTCCTGGATTAGACTATTAAAGGTTTTAGATCATCAAATACATAGAATTGAAGGTCTGTCAATTGAGGATGCTGACAATTCCAATTCAGAACTAGTCTCGTCTCTTTTAGTTGTGTTGGAATCCATTCATGTTGCACTGGTGGTGATGGCCCATACGGACATGCCAAAGCAAGTTTATAAAGAAGAGTTCATGGAGAGAATTTTGGAGTTTTTCTCGGCATCAGATAATGGATATGATGTGAACATGTGATCCCTCATACCCTATTTTATACGGACCTAGTAAAAACACCACACTTGAAGTTGATGAGGAAGATGATGATATCGATTTTGGTACTTCAACAAACAAGTTCTCTAGTATGGTGAATGTTATTCTTCAGAAGTTGTGTTCCGTTCTCGGACTACTCAAGGATTTGTTGTTTATAGAGAGGTTGTCAAATAGTTGCATTTTATAATTTATAAAAAAAGGGGAATTGCAATATTCTTGGTTGATAACATCCAGCTCTTGCAATTGAAGGCAATTGGTTTACTCAGTGCGGTATTCTATCTATACACATGATATCGCACTTATGTGTTAGATAAAATGCTGATACAATGCCATGTTACAAGTTGCAAAATTCAATACAAGTTAATAAAGCTATCAAAGTTGGGAAATTCATTACATTCTTAATCACCACGTCATGTTACAATATTGAATAAAAAACAAAGTTATAAGAGGAAAATGCTGCCTTGCGATATCAAAGCTAGCTTTCAACAGAGTTCCATATGCTCGATATCAGACAACTGTAAAAACATGTGTCGCAAACACGAATTTGGCGCAAAGAGGATCATGCCCTGCTGCAACCTTTTCAAACCATATGAAGACCTGCATTAGTGTGAAATCAGTGCAGGAAATTCAAAAAAATAATAGTTTAAGAATTAAACTCAAAAGAAAATTAAAGTACTGCCATTTTTCTCTAAGACTGTCCTAGCTCTGCATCAGAGTTCTTGCAATCTCGCAATCCTCTTCTCTTTTAATTCTGTTGCAGGGTTCATTGTTGTTCACCGTGTTCTTCAAGATCTGAATTACGCTCAATCTGTATGTGATGTCTGCAAGCATTTTGGCACACCTATTCTAGAACCAGCATCATTTCCTTTATACTTCAATCTGAAACCTATTCGTAGATCAAACTTGTATGTTAACAAACAAGAGCTTAACAAAATGAGGGTTGGAAGCAAAATAGAAAAAAAAGGAAGATGAAAGTTTTTGATGATGGAATTAGAAGTCAGGGAATAGCGGTTCACGAGTAGAGTGCGAAACCAAAAGAGCATTAGGGAAATCGTACCATCAGTTTTTGCTGGAACTAATCTTTCAATCAAGGGCTGAGATTGAGTCCAATCTCTAACCAACTCTAAACAAACTGTAATAGAATGGTAAAAAAAATGGAAGGGGACATACATAACAGAAAGAGGAGAGAGAACGGAAAGCTAGGAGATTTGGTGATAAAAAAAATAAAGAGATTTTGGGGAACGGATTGAAAAACCCATAAAAGAATTCACAAGAGAGAAGAGATAAAAGAGGATCCACCTGGGGGGGATTCACTTTTTCCATGATTGATTTTACAACAAGAAAAAAATTTCCAGATTCAACCTTCACTCTTTTTTCCATCTTCAACCTTCCATTCTCCCTTTGATCGGAATCCTTGATTCTCTCTTTCATCTGGAATCTTCACACTCTTCTTCATCTTCATCTAGTGAAAAACTAGAAAGAAAGCTTCTCTATACTCCCTTTGAATTCAGCGTAGCGTTGTCCTCCTCCACATTCAATCATCTTGAGGCTTATCTAACAAACTTCAACAGTTCTTATCATCATTGCATCTTCATCAATATTCTGCACCGCATAACATTGCAACTGCATCGATTCTGCACCATATCATTAGCGAGCAACAATTTTGTTTCATCGAATCGGTATTGATAAATAGTAGAATACATAATTCGAGGAAGAGGTTATTATCACCTGGATCTCTCAACTAACTCTGGATTTCTTTGACTTTCGTCGTTGTTGAAGGTCCGCCGGAGCTATTACGGTAGGTAGTTCGTTCTCTTCTTCTTCTTGCACTATTCTTTATACTACGGTATCGTTTACATGCCGTTGAATGAGAGCCTTAAGTATATGACTCAATCGCGCGTATCGTATCAGATTTATTTCGGTTGATGTTTAGTTAGGTTTTGTATTTTCTATTATATTTAGGTTCAAAAGGAGACGAAGGAAGGGGCGGTGGTGTTGATACGATGTGTCATCTTAATGGCGATTCGCGATGGCTTTTGATCGGAGAAGGAGGTGTGCGCCACCGTTTGAAGAGGATAAGTGAGACACGGTGATGATTAGAGGAGTTTGTTATGGATCAAAGAAATTTTAGGTGTTAATCGAGAGCTTTGAGGTCGTTTCTGAAAACCTTGAACAAAGGGGAAGATATAAAATAAGCGACGGTGAGGTTGAAGAAGAAAGACGGGAACGGCGAGTTCTACAAGAGAACTCTGATTTTTTCTCTGGAGGTAGAAGTTGAAATGTTATAGTGAATTACCCTAATCTCGTCGAGGCAATACACAACGTTGGTAGATTTTTATTTTCTCAGTGTTTTCTGGATTACTGGGCTGGATCTCGCACCTCTTTAAGCCCATGTTTTTTTGGAAATCCAAATTCTTTAGGCCAAAAAATTGGGTTTGGACCACTCTACGCTGGGCCTGATATCCTGGCATTTTTGCTGAAGCAATATCCCCCTGATTTCAGTTTTACCCCCTTTTGACTCTTTCTAATTTCTTTAGTTTTAAAATTTTATTTTCTTATTTAATTTTCCTTTTGATACAAATGGTAATAGAATATATGATAAAACAAAAAAAAAAGTGGAGAATTTAGATTTTTTTTATATGATAATAAATTACAAAAAAATAAAAAATGTATTTAGGCTTTTTATTTGATTGTTGGAAATTAATGCCCAATATTTTTCCGATTACTTGAGACTTGTGATTCACCTTTGCTTGTTGAGTTGAGTCTTGCGCATGTTCATTATTTGATATGCGGATGTGTTTTGGATTCCGATTGTGATTGTTTTTCACTTCGATGAAGTTTCGACACCTATTCCAAATATTCGATCTCTGACTATTTGTTTGTTAATGCCAACTCGCGTGAAGTATCCCAGGTTTCTTTACTTTGGTTGCACTTTTTGCGGACATTATCGTTCGTTTGGTATTATTCTGCTTCCAAGTTATATTTCCGTTATTGATGTTTAGATATCATGAGAAGTAGGAAATGAAGAGCGTGCGCTCGAAGTCGTTGTTTAAAGACCTGTAGCAGGCATTCCGCACTTTGTTTATCATATATGTTGTGCTTGTGTTTGTTTCTCTTCTTGTTGATCGATGAGTCACTCAATTTCGAAATTGAGATCACGACTTCGCTCTCAGTGCATGATCCCTATAGTACTTTATCACTTTCCTTTATTTCTTGTTGATCGATGAGTCACTTAATTTAGAAATTGAGATCACGACTTCGCTCTCATTGTATGTTCCCTATAAGACAGTTTGTTAGACTTTCTTTGGAATGCTAACTTAGGTAGTACCCCTCATTGTATGATAAAATTAGGTTAGATGTAGGTTAGTCTATATTGTACCCCAGAATTTTCCCTCTCACTTAACAAGAATTTTCTCACAAGATCTCTTTGAATCAAGAATGCACTAGGGTTTGATCAGCTCAAGACACCTCCTTAAGCACTGATGACCAAAATTAGGGTTTGAGTTTGCACAAGGATTTTTGAACTTCCATTGCCCCATATGACTTTCATGGATCATTATGGACCCCCAATATTACTCATGTCAAGTTTCAAGTCTTGGATCACATTTTTGATCAATCAATTGAGCAGTTGACCTAAAAATCAGTTGTATTGGAAAAAAAGTCAACCATGGCCAATTTACAGTCAAACTTCATAATTTTTTATCCACATCAACATTTTAAACTCATATGTATCTTTTGATCAAGTTTGGACCATAATTCCTCAAGAAACTTGATCAAATCTCCAAAAGGGCAAAATGGTTAAAATTAGGGTTTTGACTGGGAAAGGGAAATTTCTGATTTTTGACCTAGAAAATGGTCAATTGGTTTAAGGCATGGTCTCAAGAGTCCAATTGCATCATTTTGACCTAATGACATGGTTCAAAACATTGCAAGTCCATTGGATTGACAAATGAATTTTGCAGTCAACTGATCAAAAGTCAATTGTATACTGAAAAGTCAAACTTTGACTTTTTGGTCAAATTCAAGTGCCAAAGATCATAATTCATAAAAACATGTCAAAATGTGAAACTTATTCATCAAGAAATCTAAAAGTCAAGATTTCATTTTGAAAAGTCAAAATTTCTAAACTTAGAAATTTTTCTAAGTGTTGGAAATTTCATGTTTTTTCATAACTTTGAGCAAAAGTTTCACCATGATGCAAGATGATTCAAGAGAAACTTCCAACATGAAAGTTGTAGATCTCCATGAAATTTACAACTTTTATTTACACAACTCCTTCCAAAAATGCTTGTATCTCAAGTTATAATTTTATGAACACGTGGTCATGAAACTAAACACTTAGTGAAATTTTATCCTAATTTAGTCAGGATTTTGACCCAACTTCATGGCACTTTTTCATATAGTTCCAATGGGAGTATTCAAAAGCAATTCAAATATGGATTATAGAGAACATTTCAATCTTTCAAAAATGTCCAAGAACTCCTTGATATCATACTTGTGTGCCTTATCATGTTTGCTTTTTGTGAATACTTGTGGTGTGTCCTTATCATAACATCATAGCATCATACAGCATCATATGCATTTACTAACCACTTCAAGGGTTCGAATATTCATCTTTGTTCTGGTTTTGTAGGACATGGAATCTCTCCGTAGAAAGACAATTCAGATCAACCTTGTAAGGGTCCCTCCTCAGCTTAAAGAGCTTACATCCAGGATTCCCGAGAACTCTTCCTTCAGTGAAAGGCATGGTAGACTCATCAGCTTGGTCAATGCCAACATTGAGGAGGACATGGTGAAAGTGTTGTTCCATTTCTTTGACCCTTTGCACCACTGTTTTACTTTCCCGGATTATCAATTGGTGCCTACTTTGGAAGAGTTTTCTCAGCTTCTGAAGGTTCCTATTCCTAATCAACTACCCTACAACGGTACAGAAAGGGAACCAAAACTTGAAGAGGTTGCTAAAGCATTATGTCTACAACCATCTGATATTAAGGGACATTGGGAAGTTAGAAGTGGTATCAAAGGATTTTTGGCAAAGTTCCTGTTTGAGAAGGCGCAAGAATGTTGGAATTCCCTTGACCTACAAGCCTTTGAAGAAGTTGTGGCACTCCTTGTCTATGGGTTGATGTTGTTTCCGAATCCGGATCAGCTTATAGATATCAATGCTGTCAAGATTTTCATGTCCAGGAATCCCATACCTACGTTGCTTGGGGACATCCTCCACTCATGTTACACTCGAACCATGAGAAAAAGAGGTGTTCTCATGTGCTGCACTCCTCTCCTGGCAAGGTGGTTTATTTCGCACCTTCCACAATCAGTTTTGAAGAACGAGCGGGGTTTGAGATGGTCACAACGATTAATGACTCTTACACATTCTGATATACATTAGTGTTCTCGGTCCAGAGAAAATGTCACTATCATTGATCATTGTAGAGAGTATCCTAATGTTCCTTTACTTGGAATCAGAGGAGGTATTACTTACAACCCCTGTCTGGCCTTGAGGCAGTTTGGATATGCTCGGAGGGATGGCCCTCATGACATGTTGATTCCTGACATAGTTTTTGACTTCGACCATGTGTTTCCAGTGATTTCTGGTAAACAACCGCTAGTCCTCCAAACTATCGAATAATCTTACTGACTGTTATTCAATCTCTCTGGTAACTCACAGGATCGACTAGATTGATCCTAGGATGCATTGGTCATTAGGGTAACTCTCATGATAGAACTGGTATTCATGGTTGGTATTTGGAATGTTGTGTAGGTGCTTAACTTTACTTCGATTACTCTAGTAAATTCTTAAGGTGTGATCAAGTAAATGTGCGCGAAACTAAATTGCATGAATGAAGTTAAATTGTAAAGACATGTAAAAACTGCATAAAAGACAAGTAAATGACTTCGAAGCATAAAAACATGTAATGTAAAAAGTTCTCTAGAATGTAAAAGATTCGAAATATGAAGAAAGCGTTTAAATGCAAGAAAACTGTAAAATGACTTTAAGTAAAAAAGGTGTTCGAATGATAAAAGCTTAAAGATAAAGGCATGAAATGTACAACAGTTTCTGAAATGTAAAGTATTTGAAGTGAGAAGAAAGCATTTAAAGGTAAGACATTAGTAAAAAGACTTCGAATGAAAACATTTTAAACGCAAAAGCTTGTAAATGGTATTGACATGAAGACAAAGGAAAATACTGGAAATGATAAGGAGTTTTCATTAAATCATAAACATGTGGTGTTATCATACGTACATTGCTCGTGCATTCGTTTCCCTAGCCATGTGGTAATTTGAATGTTTACTGAGTTTTTTGTACAATAGATATGACACACGAAATCCTAATGCTAAGACTTCTATTTATACTACTTCGACCATAACGGTCTTGCTATAAGATTCTGCCACGTTAAGAACATGCAGAGCAATGCCTCTCTCTTGCTTCCACGCGTCTTCGAATGCTCCAGCGCATATATTTCAAATTTCGAACATCCCGCTTACATTTGAATTTCAAATGTTTTGGCACTTCTTCGCTTCGAACGCATTTCTTAGACACAACCTTGTTATCATTTCGAGACTTCTTTGAACATATTCTCCTAACTGTCACTCGAAGCTCCAAGCTTTGATATGCCCATTCGAAGCACTGCTTCTACCATTTCGAAACATGACGTCTTGTTTCATTCCAATCGAAACGTCCAATTTGCTTTGCTTCTAATAATATCATCAAAATCTTCAGCCAACAAAATGCCCCTTTAAAATATGTATTTCGATTCCTTTTAGAAATACTTATTTTAAACATATACACAAGATTTTGATGCGACCTTCGAATCATCGTAACATTTATTGCATATGACTCTAGTCACGTCAATCACAACGCTTTTCAGATTCCTTAACCGCCTTGAACCATTTCTCAGCATGGTGCAGTTACAAAACAATGATTATCTTTAATCACGCCTATTACCAAGGTTAACTTTACGCCACCTCTTCATCAAACCAACCCACGACTACCACGTATCACAATCTTACTCAGTGGATGCTTAAACTTCCACATTATAAAAACCCATCAACTTAGTCTTTTCTTTTCTTCCCACTTTCTGAATCTTTTCTCCCTCTTTGCTCACCGAAACCCTAAACTTCCAACATTCTTCCAACAATGTCTTCTTCAACTTCATCTCAAATAAAAAAGGCTTCTAAAAAGAAAGGAAAGACCGCAGGAACCACAATGGAAAGCAAGGTTGGCACCTACCAAGGTCAATCTGTTCTTGTTCCCCAGATGATCTCAAAAGAGAAAGAAATGCTTTATGCATCCCAGGTACTAATTCCTACTAATGCTGCTGGCAAGAGGTTAGCTTTAATGGGCCCTCTTACAGTTTTTGAAATTTTAAAAGACACCAGAAAAATTTTCCCAGTTTGTTACAATTTCAAACCTCTGTTCAATAAAATGGATGCCCCTAAGACAATAGAGTCTTTTGGTTCAAACCCCGTAGAAAATCCAATCGTTCCTCCTAAGGACCCTTTTGTACTAGATTATGTAAAGAGTAACTTCAAACCATTTCGATCTTGCCCCACCTCCGACACAGCTTATCATAACTGGTTTAATAAGGTAGAAGCTAAGAAATCCCAACAATGGGAAGAATTAGGTATCTACAACTTGATTAAACTGTCGAAACCAGGTTTTACTTACAGCCACCCGTTGCTATTCGCGTCCCTATATTTCTGGGACAGTACTTACAATACTTTCCATCTCCCTGGTGGAATGATTACTCCTACCTTTTTTGACATAACAGCCATTACTGGGCTATCACCACTAGGAGAAACATATATCCCTGACAATGAAGAGCATTCGAGTATTATTGACTTCGAAGTCAAACTAGATAGCTTTTCAAAGTTTATCAGCCACTATCACACTGAAGGAGACAGTGTATCGGATGTAGAACACATTGCCTTCCTTACCTTGTGGTTGTCAAGGTATGTATTTTGCAGCAGATCCCTACAAGTAGCCAGTAGGTTTATTCCTCTAGCTAGAGATTTGCATGAGAATCGGAGGGTGTGTTTAAGCGAATTGCTATTAGTTGATCTTTATGAAAGCCTAAGTTCAGCTGTTTCGAGTCTGAAATCTCACACCTCCAAGAACATCCTGCTAGCTGGTCCTTTCTGGTTACTCCAGTTATGGCTAAATGCCATGTTCGAACCTTCATTATCAACTGCCAACACTATTGCTGAACAAGACCCAGAAATAGTGGATAGAATTATCGAAGGCACTAGGCTGCGAAGACTTACCCCCAACGACGATAAGGATGATTTCAAAGTTCTCTTCTCAAAATATATCATGATTTTCAACAAGAGGCATAAGTTCGAAGAGACCATGGCGCCTTTTGCTTCAAGGGCTCATGGACCTTCATGGTTCACCATGGCTCTCTCAGAAGCTGTCAAAAGCAAAGAAATTCAAGATGTATGGAGAGCCTTTTTGCTGCCCAGACTAATCTCTTCAAGAATTACTCCTGCTAAGAATCAGATTTTCCTTTTCGCTTATCAACCCAACTTCGTTTCGAGACAATTTGGCTTGTGCCAGCTAATTCCTGAACCCCTATTTCAAATGGAAAATGCCATCACCTCTGGGCGAACCTTCAAGGCACGAGAAGCCAAACTACAGCAGGAACAATACCAAGGCTTCGCCCATTTTGAACTAATAACCTTCGAACCTACACACCTTACAGCAAAGGGGTTTCTGGAATGGTGGACAAAGTTCTATCAGACTTATATGTTCGATACTCTTACTATTCAGCAGAAACTAACTGATGCATTCGATGTGCAAGTACCATCCAAGAAAGGTATGTTCACTCATGCCAAAGAGATTAAAGCTTTTCAAAATTATTTCGAAACTACTTATGATCCCACACACTTGGAATCCACTGTGCATCAAGCGGCTGAGACCTTGAAGGAAAAATTCAAAGAAAAAGTTTCTAAGTTAAAACTTCCTTCAGGGTTGTCACCTGAGGATAGGTATAGGTTGGCATTCGAAATGCATCCACCTAAATTTCCTAGATTACCTACCTCAGAACTGGCTCTGGCTTGGTTTCCTCCATACC
This sequence comes from Vicia faba, assembly GCA_948472305.1. NCBI lineage: Eukaryota > Viridiplantae > Streptophyta > Magnoliopsida > Fabales > Fabaceae > Vicia > Vicia faba. The sequence continues at coordinate 139,835 of CATIWC010002165.1, forward strand.
CTTGGTGGTTCACTTGCAAAGAAATGTTCAAATATCTTCAAAAGAAACCAAAGCCATCTGAGACTGTGACATGGGCTCGACACTGGCTCCACGATTTCCCAGGACATCTTCGCTATGACCTTTCTGCCATGTCGATTAAATCTGATCAAGGCACAGGTGCGAATGCTTGGGAAAATCCCAAACGTTTCTCATTTTCTATATCTTTAACTTTTGCCTTAATTGTTTCGATTTTCAGCCATCAGGATAAAGACTGCTGCTTCAAAGTCGAAAGAAGGGAGCGCCTCTCAAGCCTCTATCGAAACCATTGACAATGTGACTCCATCCGAACCAACAACAATTGCTGCAACAACAACAACAACAACACCAGTAACAACCAGTGCTCCATCTCCACAGGTAACCACTTAGCCTTGATGTTTCGAATTCACTAATGTTTCATGATTTGCATCTTAACTTATTGTTTTAAATCTTTTCAGACCAACAAACTTCCGCCTACCACTCCAAAGACACGAAAATCAAACACTACTGGGGAAGACCCCAAGGCTGGAGGGAATTTACCAGCTGCTTCGAAGAAGAAGCAGAAGAAGGATATTTTAAAAAGTGTTGTACCCACTAGTGTCTCTGGACTCGATTCCAGGGATACTGCTCCCTCACCTAAATCCAAAATTCCACCTTCGACCTCCAACGTAATGTTGGAACGCATAGCTAGCAACCTCTCTTCCGAGAGTCCACAGGTAAATTGAACTTTAAATTTCTTGAAAATAATTTCTCATTACCTTGGTGCATGCTTTTAATATTCTTTTGCTTCTTGCAGGATATTTTAAATCCAGCTTTTACCACTTCGACCTCACCATCAAAAGCTGCTGCTCCGATCAACTCCTCTCCTCAAGGAGATTCCAGCAACCTTGTACAGAACAAAGGTTCCTCCAATATGGCAGTTCTGGCTGGGACTTCTGAGCAGCAAGATGATCAGAGTACCTCTCCTCCTCTAAAAGAAACAAATGAAGCAACGCTTCATGAATCTGCAGAGGCTTTACAAAGAACTTCTCTCCAAAAGTCCCCTCTTGAAACCCTTCAAGAGGACCCAAAGGACACTCATGCTGAAGGAGAGAAAGTTGATTCTGATCAAAGAAATGAAGAATCTGCAGGAGAAGGGTCTGAGGAGGAAGATGCCAACGATGGTTCGACTGCTGGGACAGAGTCCAATGCAAATAGCAGCAAAAACGAAGATATCGAAGTGGTGGATTTGGATGACGATGAAGAAGATAATGAGCACGAAACGAATGAAGGGGATGGTGGCGCAACCAATAAACCCATGGAGGTCGAAATGGACGTGACTCCCCTGCGTGTGGAACTCCCTCAACCGTCTTTGTCCCGAATGACTGACGAGGAGCTTGCTCTCCTGAGACGCAATGACCCTATTGGGTACATGAAGGCGAAGCTGGCTCAAAGGGATATTCCACCTGCTAGGGCTGGCACAAGTTCGACTAGCCATCCGTTGCCCACAGATGAAAGAATTGTACTTCTTAACAGGATCAGGAGAACAATTCTTGATGTGGATATATTCGAAGTGCTCAAACAGGATAGCACTGCTTGCTACACTATGAAGGAGCTGCTTACAAAAGTCAACCTTGCTACCTGCTCCTTGCCAGTTAGCACTATCTTGTTCGATCTTCAATCTTTGCTGGACAACGTGACTGAGTACCTTCTCCAAGATGAATTTGCTGCCAGAAAGGTTCAAGAAAAGCGAACTGCAATGGATGCTGCTTTTGAGCATGCTTCGAAACTCTCTCAAGAAGCTGAGGATCAAGCCATGCATCTAAAGCAAGCAAAAACTGATTATGAGGCTCGAGCTGAGTCCATCCTTCTTTGGGAAAGGAAAATTCAGGAACTTCAACAGAAGGTTAAAGAGGCTCAAGAACAACAATTGGCCTACGAAACCAATACTGCTGGTAACCAATTCGAAGAGCTTCTCAACCAGGGGCTTGCAGAAATGGAAACTGCAGAACAACTCAAGGGAGAAGTGGCCACCTTAGAGGGAGCAAGACGTTTTGCTCAACAAAGGCTTGAGTCTTTTTGAAGTACCTTCAACAGATTGAAGAATAATTCCTATTTCTAAATCTTAGTGTTCATTTGATTAAAATTTGGTTTTTTATATGTAATATTCGAACAACGCCATTTTGGCATCCCATATTGCCATTTTGGCATTTTTATGATATTCTGATTACGTTGTTACTATTCGAATCTCCTGCAGGAGTGGCTTATATTTCTTTAAATATTTCCCATTAACCTTTAGGATACGTTTATCATCCATCAGCTCTTCGATTTCATATGCATTGTTTGAGAATACCTTTAGTATTCGAAAAGGCCCTTCCCAATGAGGTGACCATTTACCTAACGTTTTATTTTTCTTATCCATGGGCAATATGACTTTCCAGACTAAGTCATTAATAAAGAATGCTTTTCTTTTCACCCTTTTGTTATATGTCCTGGCCACTCTTTCTTTTTGTCTCATCAAGATTTCCAATGCATGTAATCTAACTTCGGCCAACTCAACTAATTCATTCGTCATCATCTCCCAATATAATGCAGCTGGAATTTCGTTTTGTCTTTGAATTCGAACTGATTGTAGATGAATTTCTACTGGCAGCACTGCATCATGACCAAATGTGAGTCTGAAAGGCGTGGTGTTAGTAGCTTCCTTAGGAGATGTTCTACAGGCCCATAGTATTTGGTCCAAAGTTTTGTGCCAGTTCCTTGGCTTTTTACCAATATGTTTCTTGATTAACCCTATTATCACTTTATTAGCTGCTTCGACTTGACCATTTGCTTGAGCATAATATGGCGTTGATGTTAGTAATCTAAACCCCATTTCTTAGGCAAATTCTTGCATCTTTCTACCAGTAAACACAGAGCCTTGGTCTGTGGTTATGCTCTCTGGCAATCCGAACCTATAGATAATGTGTTTCTGTATAAATTCAATAATAGCCTCTTGATCAGCAACTATTAATGGTACTGCTTCAATCCACTTGGTAAAATAGTCTATTCCTACCAAGATATATTTCTGTCCTTAGACGAAGCAGGTTTTATTTCTCCTATTAAATCCAATGCCCATCCTCTAAATGGCCATGGTTTGATGATTGAATGCAACTCACTTGCAGGGGCATGTTGAATCCCTGCATGTTTCTGACATTCCTCACATCCTTTAGCAAAGTCTATACAATCTTTGAGCATGTTGGGCCAATACATGCCATATCGAAATAACAGCCATTTCATTTTATGACCTGCTTGATGTGCCCCACATGCCCCATTGTGGACTTCTGACAATGCTAAGTATGCCTCACTTTCTCCTAGGCACTTCAATAATACGCCCTCTTGGGTCTTTTTGAAAAATTCGTTCCCCATGAGGACATATGATAATGCTCTGTATTTTGTCTTCCTATCAACACTCAGAGTTGGGTTTGTCAAATAACTCACCGGTGGACATCGCCAGTTTGCATCTGATAAAGTGTTTATGGCTAATATTTCGAATCCCTGTTTCTCAGCATAACCCAGTTTCATACTCTCTAGATCTGATGGTGTGAATCTAGTAGCCATAACTCTACCCCTTAATTCAACTAAATCCTCAAAGTTTTTGGCAGAAACTTTATAACCTGAAGCCAACTGTGCTAAGTCATTTGCTTCTTGGTTTTCTATTCTTGGTATATGTTGAATATCCATATATTCAAACTTCCTAAGTAACCTGTTAACTATGACGAAGTATATCATCAGGTTTTCCTTTATTCATTTATACTCCTTTGTTATTTGCTTGACCACCAATTCTGAGTCTCCTTTAATTTCGACTCTAGTTTCCCTCAATTCCAACAAAGCTTCAAGTCCAACAATGAGCGCTTCATACTCAGCTTCGTTGTTCGAGCAACGAGGGCCATGTAACTTATACTTGTATTTTGTTGGAATTCCTTCAGGAGAAATTAGAAGGACTCCAACACCACTTCCATTTCTGTGGGTCGAACCATCAAAGTATAATTTCCATGGTTGCATTTCGACGTAACTCATGATAGTCTGCTCAACCAATGAATGGTCCACAATGAAATCAGAAATTACTTGGCCTTTCATAGCTTTTAAAGGCATGAAAGTCAAAGAATATTTTGTTAAGGCTAAAGCCTATTTACCAACTCTGCTATGCATTATTGGTTTCGAAAGCATGTGTTTAATGACATCAAAATGAGATGAAACATAAACATCAACAGGCTTTATATAATACTTGAGTTTCATACAAGAAAAGTACAAACAGAGACATAGCTTTTCTAAATTGCTATATCTGGTCTCTGCATCATTCAATACTCTACTTAAATAGTATATGGCTTTTTCGATGCCATTGCTATCTTCTTGTGCTAACATACTACCTATACTAACTTCAGAGGCAGATATGTACAATCTCATGGGCTTTTCCCATGAAGGTGGAGACAAGATTGGAGGCTGAGAGAGGTATCTTTTTATCTTGTCAAATTCCTCCTGGTGGACTTCGTTCCATTCGAAGGCTTGACCTTGCTTTAAACGAAGCAACGGAGAGAAAGCTTGGGTTCTTCCACTCAGATTCGAAATGAACCTTCTGAGAAAGTTAATCTTCCCTAGCAAAGATTGCAACTCCCTTTTTGACGTAGGTGCTTTCGTCTCCATTATGGCTTTGGTTTTGTTCTGGTTGATCTCAATTCCTTTCTTGTGAACCACAAAGCCAAGGAAATCTCCATCCTGCACAAAAAATGCACATTTAAGGGGATTCATCTTTAAGCCATGTTTTCTCATTCGTTCGAATGATTGGCTCAAATGATGTAAATGTGTTTCTGTAGATATAGATTTGATGACTATATCATCAATATACACCTGCATAAAGGTTTCAATGAAATCATGGAAAATCGAATTCATTGCCCTTTGATAAGTTGCCCCAGCGTTCTTTAAACCAAAAGGCATCACGATCCATTCGTAGGTGCCTAAGGCTCCTGGGCAACGAAATGCTGTCTTGGCAACATCTTCTTCAGTAATAAAAATCTGATTATACCCAGAGTATCCATCTAACATACTCAAATATTCGAACCCTGCAGCAGATTCTACTAGCATTTCTGCCACAGGCATAGAATACTCATCCTTAGGGGTTGCAGTGTTTAAATTCCTAAAATCTATGAAGATTCTCAAAGAACCATTTTTCTTAATAACAGGTACTATATTTGCTAAACATTCGACATACCTTGTGGTTCTGATGAATCTGCAACGCAGCAACCTTTCGATCTCAGCTTTAATCTTCGTGAGAACCGCTGGTGCGAATCTTCTAGGAGTTTGCTTGATGGGCGTCTTGCCATCCTTGATTGGAAGTCTGTGTTCGACCAACTCCCTCTTTAAACCAGGCATTTCGTCATAATCCCATGCAAAGCAGTCTTTGTTTTTCTTGAGGACTTCGATCACTTCCTGCTTGAGGCATGGGCTCAGTTTTGCACTAATGTAGGTTATTCTTTTCGTGTTTTCATCCCCTAAGTTGACTTGTTCGAGTGGATCCTGCGCCAACATTTTGGCACCTGAGTCTATGGGGTCCCTTTCGAAGCCTAAGGGTTCTTTATCATAGATGGCGTCCAGCCTTGATCTATCTCAATTTCTTTAAAGGGTGAGCATTTCGAGCCATCCCCACTTATTTCGTTCATCTTTAAAGCCAGTTTATTCATTTCAGCCTCTAAGGCCGCCTTTGATTCGTTCTCAGCCATATAGGCCGAAATCCTTTCGAAAAAGGAGGACTCAATCATGAGTAAGGCTGTCGAATTCCCAGCCTGCTGGCCGTCTTTGTATATTATTTTCGACTCCTTCGTCATCACTGATTATTCTTCTATCCCAGTATAGGCCATCATGGCGAAGGGTCATATAGTAGTGGGCGTTTCTGGTTTCGTTGATTTCATCATTTGGGACACACGGAGCAATCTTTGCCAGATGTTTGTCATAATTCCTCTTGTCAACTAAATTGACTGTTGACATGAAGTAACTCTGTTCTACTTCAATGTTTTCCACGATCCCATCTTCTCTCCATAGAACTAATCGCTGGTGCATTGACGAAGGAACTGCCCCTACGCCATGGATCCACTCCCTTCCCAACAACAAGTTGTAGTTGGCCTTGGCTTCGATCACCATGAACATGGTGGGCCTACAGCTTGAGCCTATTGTCAAGTCCAATTGAACCACCCCCAGTGTTTTGCCCACTTTCCCTTCATAATTGGATAGAACCATATTGTGGGGCTTGATGTCTCCTTCGTGTATTTCTAACCTTTTCAGCATGAAGTGGGGTATTAAATTGACTGCAGCACCCCCATCTACTAGAACCTTATTCACGCCATGGGCACCAACTTTTGCCCGAATAAATAGTGGCTTAAGATGGTTCTTCATAGCTGGTTCTGGACGTTCGAAGAACGCATTCTGCTCTTCGACAGCCCCATTGTCCATCACATAGTAGCACACAGGCCTATGCTTCATCAAGTCTATGGTATCTTCTTCCTCATATTCATCAATTTCAGTTTCCTGTCCAAATTCACAGGGAAGCACAGATACCACGTTGCAGTTTAGGTTGAACGAAGACTCCCCCTCTGATTCGAAGTTACCCGTTATCATATCTTCGTCTTCTTCTGGGCCTGGAGTGTATTCCTTTGGTTCATCTAGTGGTACTTCAGAAAAGAGCCTCCTATTAAATGGGGGTTTGTCTTCAGTTTGATTTTTTGGTGTGGGTTTGTTGGTGCTAGATTCACCTTGGTTCTTTGTTGAAGTTGCCCCTTTATTTGCCACAGCTTCTCTCTCAGCCTTTCGAATCCTATGTTGCCTTCGCCACTGGGATCTCGACATGGGGTTCCTTCCTTTGTAGTTCTCTAATATCACCTCTTCCCTCTTTGCTATGTTGAATTGCCTTCTGTATGTCATAGCATGGCGTGCGTTTCGTTCGGTGTTTCTCCATCTGTCTTTGCCTTTGTCATTCCTGACTTGCAGCCATCTGTCTGTTGGCACTTCAGCAGGGATTTTGAACGTCACTCTTCGAGCACCCTTGGGATGAGGACTATCAGGCCTTCGTTGTTTGTATTTGCTATCGAAACGTGGGCCCGTCTGAACAGTTTCTTGATGGTTCCAGCAAGGGGCGAAGGGAATTGTTTCGAAGGCTCTGGCCATGCTTTAATCATACACAGCAGAACACCTTGGGCATATCAAGCACTTGGTTGCCCCTTTGTAGCAGCGAAACACAAATTCCAGCAAACTTTCTCCAGCCTTAGGATAACACCTGAATAGCTGGTTATCCTGGCGCCAGTTATTTCCAGTTCGAGCCCTCTGTACCCTCTCGAAGTTCGCAGCGATTCTCTGATTGCAGAGGATGCTGCACCTAGGGCATAATATCATTCTTGTATCTCCCTTGTGGCACGTCATGAGGTAATCCTTGAGACTAGTATCTCCAGCATGATTATCCCCCATTTTATACTTCTCTTTTTCTAAGTATCTTTCTACCTCCTTCATCTCAGAGCGAGGTCTTTTCATATCCACCATGTTTACCTCAACATCCTCCCCCTTAGCTTCGTCATCTCCCCATCCTGTGGGTTTTATATCTTCAATGTGGACCTTTGAACTCTCTGGGGCAGAGTATTTGACCAAATAGTCAAATTTTCCAATGGGTTCCCCTAAAGTGTCCCATATTTCTTTCTGAGGGGAGGTTGGCTTCGTGATTTGGACTTTCTCCAATTCCAGCCTCAGGCCTTCAGTGACCTGTGTCAATTCTTGGTTTTGGTTTTCCTGGCCTTCAGTAGCCTGGATTTCTTTTGCAACAGCTAAAGGTGCTGCTTCAATCGAAGTCTCTGGTTGCTTCTGGACGCCTTCAGTGACCTCCTTATTGACTTCGACCATCACCCAGCTTTCATTTTCAGTACCTTTCTCTCCTATTAGGGCATCACTCTGGTCAGCTTCCACCATGTTAATTTCTCCAATGCATGCAGGCTCGGAGTAATTGGTGTCTGCGATGTCCAAAGGATCTTCGTCCACTTTCATCTTTGCTTTATCAGCAAACTTCAGTCTTCCATCTTTAATTGCATTCTGAATTAGGTCCCTGAAAAGAAAACACTGTGAGGTTTTGTGGCCTAGGAAACTATGATATTTGCAAAATCCTCTTTTCTTTCTTTGATCTAAAGGAGGTATTTTGACATTTGATGGCACAATGAGTTGGCCATCTTTGACAAGTAAATCAAAAATCTCGTCACATTTAGTGACATCGAAGGTATAAACCTTCTTTGGGAATTTGTCACTTTTTTCATTTTCAACAATTTCTTTCCCTTTTGTGGGAACTAATAATTTGCAGGAGTAAGGTGGTGCCTGTTTTAATTCAGCGAGGTCGATTTTGACCTCTTCGAATTCGAATTCAGGATAACCTTCTGCTTCCTCAGTTCCAACATAGGAGATCCTTTCCTTCTTGTTATTTTTATAGACTTTGGCCTTTTCGGCCTTTAGCCTTTCGACCTGTCGAACCCTATCGGCTAACTGAGCCATATCCCTCAAATATTGAGTGTCTAGTTTCTTTCGAATAGAGTAATCCAAGCCACCAGCGGCCATTTCGACTAACTCATGTTCAGGCACTACTGTGTAACATCTGGATTTCAAAAGCCTGAATCTATTCAGATAATCATCTATGGGTTCAGTGAACTTTCTCTTAACACTGGCTAGTTCCTTCAGACTTATTTTTGAATGTCCCATGTAGAACTGTTCATGGAATAATCTCTCCAAAAGAGCCCAAGTATCAATGGACCCAGGAGGCAAAGTGGTGAACCATGTGAAGGCGTTTTTAGTCAGGGAACTTGGGAAATATTTGATCCTAAGGTCTTCATTATTGGCTATATCTCCCGCTTCGGTTAGATATCTGGCTACGTGTTCGACTGTTGACTCATTGGTATCCACAACAAACTTTGTAAACTTAGGGACTTTATATCCCCTTGGTAAATCAGTATGCATTATGTAATCTGATATAGGGGAAGCATAATTTGGCCTTCTAATTCCTGTGTGGAGGCCATTCTGGGCCATGACCCTCTCTATCATGGTGGTTAAATTATTTTCTGCCAAGATGTTATCGTTTCGAATTCTATGAACGACTGCATCAGCATCTTGATTTCGACCCACCATGATAACCCCCCTAGGTTGTTCTTCTCGAAACTCTGGGACTTCCAGCCTTTCGACCCTTGCCCCTGGTTCCATAATTTCCCTTTGTGGGCCTTGGATCATTGGGGCTTCTAGCCTTTGTGCCCTTGCCCCCACATTAACTTCCTCTCTGGGTGGTCTATAGGTTGGGTCGTTAGCAACTTGTTCCATAATAGGTACGTTCACTCGAACTCCCACCTGATTCTACCTACGCCTCTCTGGGGGAGCAAAGAAATCTGCTATTCAACTCATGTTATCTGCGTTTTCTCTGTTTGTTACAGTCACATTCTGCACTATTGGGGCAAATATTTCCTGCATAGTTTGTGCTAATACCCCTATCATATTATGGTTACTGTCATCCATCAATTGCCTAAAAGCCAACTGGTTTTCTGTGGTTAAAATGGGCATTGCACTATAACCCACTGACCCTTGGTTACTTGTCATAAACTGATTTGCCCCAGACCCAGACCCTAATTGTGGTGATGAATTCGATGTGGAATTGTGTAAGCCTGCCATAAAAGATGTTGGCATTCCATAAGAGGAGTTTCTGGTTCTATTACCATCGAAACCGGGTGGTCTAGTTAGTGGGGTGGCGAAATGGGTTTGTGTCCCTGATGGTGGGACGAATCCCCCAGGATAACCAATGGTTCCAGTATTTCCTAGGATCGAACTATTAGTTGATATGCCACTTATTCCATTAGTGGCTATATTACTGGTAGAGGATGCAACAGACTGTGCATTCGAAGGGATCACATTAGATGTTCCCATCGAAGCGGGCATATTAGTGCCTGTTGTATGTGGGGCATTTTGTTCCCCTTGTTGATTATCAGAATTAGACATCTTGTTCAAACGTTTTTTTCTGGATAAGGGTTGGTTGCTGTTGGTTATTTTACCACTTCTTAGGTTCATAAAACAACAAACTTATCACTCAGAGGGTATTTTTACAATGGTTAAGTCTCACCAATTTCTATTTTGTTCTAAAGTCTGTAATGTCCAATTACTGGTCCCACCGGGTGTGCCAATTTGTTTCCAGTGATTTCTGGTAAACAACCGCTAGTCCTCCAAACTATCGAATAATCTTACTGACTGTTATTCAATCTCTCTGGTAACTCACAGGATCAACTAGATTGATCCTAGGATGCATTGGTCATTAGGGTAACTCTCATGATAGAACTGGTATTCATGGTTGGTATTTGGAATGTTGTGTAGGTGCTTAACTTTACTTCGATTACTCTATTAAATTCTTAAGGTGTGATCAAGTAAATGTGTGCGAAACTAAATTGCATGAATGAAGTTAAATTGTAAAGACATGTAAAAACTGCATAAAAGACAAGTAAATGACTTCGAAGCATAAAAACATGTAATGTAAAAAGTTATCTGGAATGTAAAAGATTCGAAATATGAAGAAAGCGTTTAAATGCAAGAAAACTGTAAAATGACTTTAAGTAAAAAAGGTGTTCGAATGATAAAAGCTTAAAGATAAAGGCATGAAATGTACAACAGTTTCTGAAATGTAAAGTATTTGAAGTGAGAAGAAAGCATTTAAAGGTAAGACATTAGTAAAAAGACTTCGAATGAAAACATTTTAAATGCAAAAGCTTGTAAATGGTATTGACATGAAGATAAAGGAAAATACTGGAAATGATAAGGAGTTTTCATTAAATCATAAACATGTGGTGTTATCATACGTACATTGCTCGTGCATTCGTTTCCCTAGCCATGTGGTAATTTGAATGTTTACTGAGTTTTTTGTACAATAGATATGACACACGAAATCCTAATGCTAAGACTTCTATTTATACTACTTCGACCATAACGGTCTTGCTATAAGATTCTGCCACGTTAAGAACATGCAGAGCAATGCCTCTCTCTTGCTTCCACGCGTCTTCGAATGCTCCAGCGCATATATTTCAAATTTCGAACATCCCGCTTACATTTGAATTTCAAATGTTTTGGCACTTCTTCGCTTCGAACGCATTTCTTAGACACAGCCTTGTTATCATTTCGAGACTTCTTTGAACATATTCTCCTAACTGTCACTCGAAGCTCCAAGCTTTGATATGCCCATTCGAAGCACTGCTTCTACCATTTCGAAACATGACGTCTTGTTTCATTCCAATCGAAACGTCCAATTTGCTTTGCTTCTAATAATATCATCAAAATCTTCAGCCAACACCATGATACGCAAGGACTTCGCCAGAGATTTATCAGAGCTTGGAGGATGCCTAACAAGGTTGATAGTAAGACACTGGGGCACAATAATTCCATCCCCCTTGAGCCTTACCTCAAGTGGGTACGAGCCCGTTCCCAGAAGCTTGTGATGCCATATCCTCATGTTCTCCCCGTGATCAAAGAGCCAATTTTGGAAGGAGAGGTCCCGTATACCATTCAACATCCTGACATGCCAACATCTTGGGAAGAAATGAAAAAGAGTTGGATCCAACTTAAGGAAGAGCGGAATTCTCTTGAAACCAGTCTACATGCCAGTGAGAAGAAGCTCTTGGAGCTCACCCGCCTATTGCACGAGGAAAAGACCCTCAACACTTACATAGCTCCAAAGAGGATGCGCAATGTCTTTTGGGATTAAGTATTTTGTAATATTTCGCCCATGAGGCATTGATGTACTGAACAAATTATTTCTTAATATAACGTGTGTTCCTTTTTGTCTACAACGAATTTGAACTTTCGAACCCTTGAATGCATTGCATAAATAGCATATCATGCATCATGTGCATAACAGGTACTCTTTCTACAGGTTGCTTAATCTTCTTCGCTGTTTATTTCAGTAATCATCATGTCTTCCGAGCCTACTACAGAACAAGCTATCAAGGCCCTCCAGGCCCAGAACGCCCAGTTCCAGGAGTTGGTCATGAGCTTAGCCCAGGGTCAACAGGAGTTGAAGACTCTGCTTTTGAAGAAAAAGAAGAAGAGGAATGTGTTGTTTAACACCGGACGCAGATATGGAAATACACTGCAAAATGAGGCTAATCTGGCTAATTCCTCTGCAGGGAAAGACAGTCCCCAAGGGGGAAGGGTTCCTAGTCCCGTGGTCTCCGACAAGGAGACGGACTACAATGATGAACAGTACCCTCCTGCTGAGGACAGGTACAAACAGCTAGAGGACCGTCTAAGTGCCATGGAGATTCAACATGTGCCTGGGTTGGATCTCGGAGATCTAGGTTTATCTTCTGGGGTGGTGATCCCACACAAGTTCAAGGCGCCTGCCTTTGCAAAGTACGATGGAGCTTCCTGCCCCAAGCTACATCTCAGATCTTATGTGAGGAAGATCCAACCATATACAGAAGACAAGAACCTATGGATCCATTTCTTCCAGGATAGCCTTTCAGGGGCTCAACTCGAATGGTTCTATCAGCTGGATGGAGCCAGTATTCGAAATTCGGAGGACTTGGCTACTGCATTTTATAAGCAGTATCAGTATAATTCCGACCTCGCTCTTACACGTACCCAACTCCAGGGTATGTCGCTAGGGACGGGCGAAGGTTTTAAGGAGTATGCGCAAAAGTGGAGAGACCTGGCTGGAAGGGTGCAGCCACCTTTGACTGACCGTGAACTCGTTGACATGTTCTTGGGGACCCTGTCTGGTCCTTTCTTCAACCATCTGATTGGGAATTCTTCTGCTGGGTTTACCGATCTGATCTTGACTGGTGAGAGGATAGAAGCTGGTATCAAGTCCGGAAAGATACAAAAGGGTGCCTCCTCGAGTACTGAAAAGAAGCCCTTTAAGAAGGAATCTAGTGTTGTTTATGGTCCAAGGAGACAAAATAAACCGGAGCACCGCCAAGCTGTCAATGCGGTGGTAATCTCAAAGCCTGTTGCTGCTCCTCAGCAATACAATCAACCAAGGGGTGAGAGACCCAAAAGGCAGTATACTCGGCTCAGTATGACCCTGTCTCAGATATTGCCGCAACTGCTGTCAACCAATCTGGTAACTGTCAAGGAAGCTCCAAAGGTTGTGAACACAACCTCTCCAAAGTACAACCCCAACGCCCGCTGCGCTTATCACTCTGACAGCCCAGGGCATACTACGAATGATTGTTAGGCTCTGAGGAATAAGGTTCAGGACCTTATTGATGCTAAAGAAATACAGTTCGAGGCGCCCGAAAGGCCCAATGTTGTGACTGCTCCCATGCCCCAGCATGGAGTGAATGCTGTGGAAGAAGACCTATATGTTACTCCGTTGTTGACTGTCAAGAGGAACCTGTTGCTAGCCGGTTTATTTCCTGGATGTAGTAAAGGTTGTCACTTGTGTGCTGTTTCACCTACTGGTTGTCCTTTGTTGAAGTCAGGCGTCCAAAACCTGATGGATAACAAAGAGATCTTGTTCGAGAAGATTGTTGTTCCTGTTGTCCCTGCTGAAGAAGTGTCCATTGTTACCATTTTCAATAACCCTCCTAAGGCTCCCTCAAAGAAGCCTGTCAAAATCATGTCTGCTCAGAAGATTGCACCTATCATCATCACTGTTCTGGGGCCCCTCCCTTATACATCTGACAAAGCTGTCCCGTGGCACTATGGGGCAGATATTTATGTGCTTGGAGTTAAACAGGAGTTTGATACTAGTATCGGCATTAGTAACATCACCGGGCCTGCTAAAGTCACTCGTAGTGGTAGGCTCTTCTCACCAGATATTGCACCTCCAGCTATCCAGAGACCTCTTGTCATCACACCTGCAAGTGTGACTACTCCCCTGCCTGATCAAGTTCCTATTTCTACCCCTGCTGCCGAGTCATCTGACGCTCGGGGCAAAGGGATTTCTACTGATGTGCCTGCCTAGATGGAGACACCGAAGACAACCAATGTTGAAGCTTCCAAGCAAGAGATGGAAGAGATCCTTAAGATTATCAAGAAGAGTGATTTCAATGTGGTTGAGCAGCTGGGGCAAACCCCATCGAAGATTTCTATGCTATCACTGTTACTGTGTTCAGAGGCCTATGCCAAGGCCCTGATTGCCTTCCTGAAGACGACCCACGTGCCACAAGAGACGTCTGCTGATCAATTTACCGATTGTGTGGCCAACTTAACTGCTGACAATGGTTTGGGTTTCTCCGATGTCGATCTGACGGTTAAGGGGAAGAATCACAATGATGCCCTGCATGTCTCCATTGAATGCAGGGGCACTACTCTTACCCATGTGTTGGTTGACACTGGTTCCTCGTTGAACGTATTACCCAAGAAAGCTCTAGACAGGTTAGATTGTGAGGGTTTAGAGCTCAAGCCAAGCAACATTGTTGTCCGGGCCTTCGACGGGTCCAAAAGGATGGTACATGGTGAGGTTGATATTCCGATCAGAGTTGGTTCGCAGGTCTTTGACTCAACATTCTATGTGATGGACATCCGACCGTCCTACTCTTGTTTGCTGGGTCGTCCTTGGATCCATAAAGTCGGAGCTGTGACCTCCACGTTGCATCAGAAGCTGAAATACCCGGTCAGAGGGAAGATTGTGACAATGCAGGGGGAGGAAGAGTATATGGTCATCCACCTTAACTCGTTCCGGTACATAGAGATGGACGGGGAGTTCATTGAGACCCCCTTTCAACACTTTGAAGAGGTGCCTCAGACATTGGCGTCAGCAGAAACAGTGATTGAAGATTCTCCTTTGAAGATGGCTTCCTTGAAGGATGCCCGGGCTGTGGTTGAGAAGGGTGAGTGTGCAAACTGGGGCCGACTTCCTGATTTCACTCCAAAGACTGACAAGTTTGGTTTGGGTTTCACTGCAGAAACTCAGAGGGCTGTTCGTAAGGCAAGGATTGGAAGACCTCCTGTATTCATCAGCAACTCAGGGGTAAATGCTATTGAAGACGACATGGAGGAATCTGAATTCAACAGCTGGATCTACCCAACGACCAACGGTGGACCAAGCAACTGGACTGCGAAAGACTTCACACCTATTACTTTTGTCACTCAGTAATGAACTCCTTTGTTTTGAATTTGTAACAAACAATAATCTGAAACTTTATGGCCCGGTGTCTTACCCGGGGCACCATGGTCTCATTTGTGAGGGCTTTTGTGTGTCGTTTTCATATATCATTAATAAAAGCATTGGACGTTTTTTGCATTTCAAACCTTGCACTCCTTTTCTTTCTTTATTATATATTGCAAAACAGCTATATTTACACACACTCACAACATACAGGTTCCAATCCACTCTGGATCTCACTGGTAACGACTCTGCTACTGCCAGTTATGACTTCGAAAATCCGATCAACTTAGCCGAAGACGAAGGTGAAGATGATTATGAAGTGCCTGGTGAGCTTGCAAGACTGTTACTCCAGGAAGAGAGGGCCATTCAGCTGCATGAAGAGCCAGTGGAAACGGTAAATCTGGGTACTGAGACAGATAGAAAGGAAGTTAAGATTTGTGCCAATCTGGAGCTTAGTGTGAAACAAAGGTTGATTCAGATGCTGCATGACTACGTGGAAATCTTTGCCTGGTCTTACAAAGACATGCCTGGGTTGGATACTGACATTGTGGTGCATCACCTGCCTACCAAGGAAGAATGCCCTCCAGTAAAACAGAAGGTCCGCCGTATGCGTCCAGAGATGTCCGAGAAAATCAAAGCTGAGGTTATGAAACAATTTGACGCCGGTTTTCTAGAAGTGACTTCTTACCCTCAGTGGGTTGCCAATGTGGTTCCAGTGCCAAAGAAAGATGGTAAGGTCCGAATGTGTGTTGATTACAGGGATTTGAACAGGGCAAGCCCTAAGGATGACTTCCCTCTGCCTCACATCGACGTTCTGGTTGACAACACTGCTCAGCATAAGGTATTCTCCTTCATGGACGGGTTCTTTGGTTATAATCAAATCAAGATGGCTCCTGAAGACATGGAGAAGACCACTTTTGTTACTCAGTGGGGCACCTTTTGCTACAAGGTCATGCCTTTTGGGTTGAAAAATGTTGGGGCAACCTACCAACGTGCCATGGTTGCTTTATTTCATGATATGATCCATCATGAGATCGAAGTATATGTTGATGATATGATTGCAAGGTCCCAAACTGAAGAGGAACACCTTGACCATCTACAGAAACTGTTTGACCGGTTGAAGTTGTACAAACTGAGTTTGAACCCGAACAAGTGCACCTTTGGGGTGAGATCTAGAAAACTACTAGGTTTCGTCGTGAGCGACAAAGGTATTCAAGTGGACCCTGCCAAAGTGAAAGCCATACAAGAGATGCCAGTTCCCAAGACTGAAAAAGAAGTCAGAGGCTTCCTAGGACGGCTGAACTACATTGCCCGATTCATCTCGCACCTAACGGCTACTTGTGAACCAATCTTCAAGCTGCTGAAGAAAGATCAGGTAGTACGTTGGAACGATGAATGCCAGGCCGCTTTCGAAAGAATCAAAGAGTATCTCCAAGAGCCACCTATTCTTATGCCACCTGTTGAAGGGAGACCTCTAATCTTATACTTGACAGTACTTGACAACTCAATGGGGTGTGTGCTGGGGAAGCATGACGAGTCTGGCCGAAAAGAGCACGCTATTTATTACCTTAGCAAAAAGTTTACCGATTGTGAGACCCGATACTCACTGCTCGAGAAAACTTGATGCGCTTTGGTATGGGCTGCTCGCCGGCTGAGACATTATATGTTGACTCACACTACTCTGTTGATTTCAAAAATGGATCCAATAAAGTACATATTCGAAAAGCCTGCCTTGTCCGGAAGAATAGCAAGATGGCAGATGATCTTGACTGAATACGACATCCAGTACACGACTCAGAAAGCAATCAAAGGAAGTGTATTGGCAGACCATTTGGCACACCAGGCAGTGGACGACTACCAATCTATGAACTTTGAATTTCCAGACGAGGATATCATGGTAGTAACTGATTGTGAAGTACCTGGACCGGATGAAGGACCTGAGGAAGGATCCCGATGGTCTATGCACTTTGACGGAGCCTCAAACACTTTGGGTAATTGTATTGGCGCTGTGATCATATCTCCAACTGGCTCTCATACTCCACTTACCGCCCGGCTATGTTTCAACTGCACCAACAACATGGCGGAGTATGAGGCATGCATTATGGGTCTTCAAGCTGCAATTGACCTAAGGATCAAGTTTCTGAGTGTCTTTGGATATTCCGCTCTCGTGATCAATCAGATCAAAGGCGAGTGGGATACGAAACACCCAAATCTTATTCCCTACAAGGAGTATGTGCTGACATTGATCCCCCATTTCGAGGAGATAACTTTTGAACATTTCCCAAGAGAGGAGAATCAGTTGGCGGACGCGTTAGCTACGATGTCTTCTATGTTCAAAGTCAAATGGGACAACGAGGCTCCCCAGATCATTATTTGGAAATTGGACGAACCTGCACATTGCTGTGATCTTGAGACCGAAGAGGTAACAAAAAAACCATGGTATCATGAAGTAAAGAGGTACCTTGAAGCTCAAGAATACCCTGAAGGTGCATCCATTAATGACAAGAAGTTTCTAAGAAGGTTCGCGGCAAAGTTCTTCCTCAGCAATGACATTCTGTACAAGCGAAACCATGATTCAACCTTACTGCGTTGTGTGGATAAGACTGAAGCAGAAAAGATCATGGCAGAGCTGCATGAAGGTACCTTCGGAACGCACTCCAGTGGACACACCATGGCAAAGAAAATCCTTCGGGTAGGATATTTCTGGTCCACAATGGAAGCTGATTGTTACTAACATTCTCGGACGTGTCACAAATGCCAGATCTATGCTGATAAGGTGCACATTCCTCCAGTTCCTTTGAACGTCTTGACAGCACCTTGGCCTTTTGCAATGTGGGGCATTGATATGATCGACGAGATCAGACCTACGACATCCAACGGGCATCGCTTCATCCTGGTGGCGATTGATTACTTTACAAAGTGGGTTGAAGCAGCCTCCTATGCTACCGTAACCAAGAACTTCGTGGCACGGTTCATTCGGCACAACCTGATCTATCGATACGGCGTACCTGAGAGGATCATTACGGACAATGGTACCAATCTTAACAACAAGATGATCACTGAGCTCTACGAGAAATTCAAGATACAGCACCACAACTCTTCTCCCTACCGGCCGAAGATGAATGGGGCTGTAGAAGCAGCAAATAAGAATATCAAGAAGATTGTGCAGAAGATGACAGTAACCTACAAGGATTGGCACGAGATGTTACCGTTTGCTCTTCATGGATACCGTACCTCAGCACGGACGTCAACAGGGGCAACACCCTTTTCCTTGGTCTATGGCATGGAGGCAGTCTTGCCCATTGAAGTCCAGATACCCTCTCCCCGGATAATGAAGGATGCAGGTTTGAACGAAGATGACTGGATCTAGACTCGGCTTGATCAATTAAACCTAATCGACGAAAAGAGACTCACTGCTATTTGCCATGGTCAGACGTACCAAAAACGGATGATCAAGGCATTTAACAAGAAAATCAGACGACAAGAGTATCAAGTCGGAGACCTGGTAATCAAGCGCATCATCCTACCTCAAAGTGATCCCAGGGGAAAATGGACCCCCACGTACGAAGGGCCATTTGTGGTTAACAACATCTTCTCAGGGGGAGCCATGATTCTAACCACCATGGATGGTGACGACCTTCCTCACCCCGCCAATGCAGACATAGTAAAAAGATACTACGCATGAATTAAAGACCCGCTAGGTTGACACACCTAGGCAAAAATAAGGGCTTCCCGGCGAACCAAAAGGGTTCGGGAAAAAATAAGGGATGAAATGAAAAAATTTGTACACCCGGCAAGTCGAAAACCTGAAAAGGCGGCTTGGGCAAAAATGGGTATCTCGGTGGACTGAAAACCCGAAAGGGCGGTCCAGGAAAAAGTTAGGGATAAGCGTAATACTATGTCTCATTGGATCACCCTGCATCCAGACTTCAGTATCAACTATCAGGCTTACACGGCATCGATCAATCAGCTTTATCTTCAACTAAGCAGCGAAGTGATGAGACGCTTGAAGACATAAAGGCGATAGCAGAGTTGGAACCCAGTGGGATCTTGCACATAGCTGTTTTGTTTTCCTTTTCACAAATTGTATAAACTCTATGTTGTTCGGCGGCATTCTCTTACTAGGACGTCAGCCTCTTGTACACAAACGCCTATTTACAGGAAAATTCCAAAAATCAATACAAATCCACTTTTTCAGACAAATTGCCAATTGCTTTTCCTTTTTCTGTTTTGTTTTGCAAAGAACGTCCAATGTTCATTTTTGATATATGCATTTGACATTAATTGCTAACTCATAAATATTTGCATGCGAAACAAAGGACTAATTACAGGTGACATCAGAAACAGGGGCAATAATGAGTTGTCTAAGCGATCTAGTTGCTCTGTCCACCAAGGTACCAAGGTAGGTTCAGCTGAAGAATATGACCAAGATACCTTCACTCCCCGTAGAGTAAGACAAGAACCAACAATACTCTCCCCAAGCAGAGTTGGTCTCCCATCAGCCCCGAAAAGGCACAGTATCTCCAGCAAGTCATCAATACTCTCCCCAAGCAGAGTTAGTCTACTGTCAGCCTTAAGGAAGTTGGGTATCCCCAGAAAATCTCAATATTCCCCAACGGAGTATACAGATATCCCTCTACAAGCATCCCCGACAGTCTTAATATAAGATCGTTCGCCGGTGAAATACCAGACATCCAGTGGAGCCATTCCCCAGTGCAGTCCAAATGTTTCCCCAAGAGAGTTGAATCGTCTCCCCAGTAGATTCTGGAAGCTTATCCCCTAGAGTATAAACGTATCTCCCCAGCCATATTCAAAGGTTATCCCTAACCAGAGTCTAACTGGGTTATCCTCAGCTAATTGCAATGGAAAGATCGTCCTCGGCGAAGTTTTTCCTATCCCCAGCGGAGTTCATCAAATTCCCCAACGAAGCTTATCAACGGTATCCCCAGCGGAGTTATCATCAAATCTCAGCGAAGTATCTCTTCCCACAGAGTAATTCCCCGCAGAGTAATCTCTCCACCAAGTTTATTCCCCAACGGAGTCATCGTCTCCTACCGATTTATTCTTGCAACCATCGTCCCCAGCGGAAACGAAGAACTCTACTCTTCAACATCAACCCAGGATTCAACAAGCCTCCGGCATTCGTCAAGGATTTATTTTCCTAGACGAAAATACATTCATAGACATTTCACATTTCGTACATCCTGCTTACATACGTGATAAAGTGCATACAACACGATCTCATTTATTTTTGAGAACATCATGACATCATGCATTTCATACATCATGACATTGCATACAACTGATGTTTTTCCTTTTCAGGAAAAAGGTCAATCCAAACATGATTACTATCAACTGTCGCAGTTCCAGATTCGATACCTGTATCTAGTCAGGGCATATCTATGAGTAATTGATTGTGGATTCGATACCTGTATCCAGCCATGGCAGATCTGCATGAAGGGTTTAGAGATTCGATACCTGTATCCATCCAGGGCATATCTGTAGATGACTTGTTCCAGATTTGATACCTGTATCTAGCCAGGGCATATCTGTGGGCGACTAATTCCAGATTCGATACCTGTATCTAGCCAGGGCATATCTGTGAGTAATTGATTGTAGATTCGATACCTGTATCTAGCCAGGGCATATCTTCATGAAGAGTTTAGAGATTCAATACCTGTATCCAGCCAGGGCATATCTGTGGGCGACTAATTCCAGATTCGATACCTGTATCTAGCCAGGGCATATCTGTGAGTGATTGATTGTAGATTCGATACCTGTATCCAGCCAGGGCATATCTGCGTGAAGAGTTTAGAGATTCGATACCTGTATCCAGCCAGGGCATATCTGTAGACAACCTAATTCCAGATTCGATACCTGTATCTAGCCAGGGCATATCTGTGAGTAATTGATTATGGATTTGATACCTGTATCTAGCCAGGGCATATCTGTGAGTAATTGATTGTGGATTTGATACCTGTTTCCAGCCAGGGCAGATCTGCATGAAGGGTTTAGAGATTCGATACCTGTATCCAGCTAGGGCATATCTGTAGACGACTTGTTCCAGATTCGATACCTGTATCTAGCCAGGGCATATCTGTGGGCGACTAATTCCAGATTCGGTACCTGTATCCATCCAGGGCATATCTGTGAGTAATTGATTATAGATTCGATACCTGTATCTAGCCAGGTCATATCTGCATGAAGAGTTTTAAGATCAACCCCTGTAACAGGCCAGGAAATTATCTTTCTTTCTCAAGTACGCAAGTTCTCGCTAAGGAATCTCTTATGCGACCAACATCTCCAGATGGCATCTTTAAGCCCATCCTCCTATCCATTACACTTCCAAATGGCATCTATAAGCCCATTCCTGACAAGGTTCTGTCACATCCCCATATGGCATCTTTAAGCCCATCCTCATATCCATTACATTTCCAAATGGCATCTGTAAGCCCATTCCCGACATCACATTGCTGATACTACACTATGCGAGTGCAAATTTTTGGGCACTTTAGTGTTCAATCATCTTCCACCTTCGGATCACGAAAGGCATGCAAGCCAATCTACATCCTCAAGTCTAAGAAGATTGAACAGGGGCAACTGTTGTACCCCAAAATTTTCCCTCCCATATTCTTCAAAGTTTATCAAGAATCACCTTCAACTGGTTCAAGATTTCTCAAGGGGTTGCACAGTCAACCATCTCCTAAGCCAGTCAAAATTAGGGTTTTGGTTCTCTCAGGGAATTTGAGGTTTTCAATGGCTCAACCAAGTCCCATAGGCCTATATACATTTCCAAGCATCTACATGTCAAGTCTCAAGACTCACAGTCCCAAGTTGCACAGTCAAAAGCCCTATTTGGTTCAAAATCAACTGTAGGGGCAAAATGGTCATTTTACAGTCAAAAGTCAAAAAATTTGGTCAAACATCTTATTTTTAAGTCACAAACATCATTTGATCAAGTCTTGATCATGATTCTACAAGAATGGCTCAAAAATCATCAAAGATGCAAAAGTTACTATTTTTGGACAGCTGAAAAGTCAACTGTAACTTGACCAAGGCATAAATTTTTCATAGTTCATCAGAAAAATCCCATCCAATGCTCATTTTGAAGGGGATGACATTTCCTACAACTCATCTTCACATTCCAAGTCCAATAAATGCTCTCACAAAAAGTTATCAATTTCTACATTATAGGTCAATTTCAAAAGTCAACAAAAAGGCATTTTAAGTCAAAGACCATAACTTGAGATTGGTAAATCCAAATGACATGGGACTAGAGGCATTGGTTAGAGGACTTCAAGACCTTTCCAAAATGTCAAAGAACATGTTCATATGATCATAATTGAGCAAGATATGCATTGGAGAAGTTGGGAAATTTTTATGAATTTACAAAAGTCAACTATCCTTAAAACTTCAATTTTTGACAAAAGGGCCCACTTTCTTCCACTTGATTCAGCCTTGTCATGCCACACACGTGTCCCATGATTAATTTCAAGATCAAACATTTATTTTTCCATTTTATTTAATTTTTATTGATTTAATTAATTTTAAATCCATAATAATTCAAATAAAATCTAAAAATTAATGGAATAGCATCTTTGTGATTTGAATAGCTTTTATATGTCATATGCCAGCTAACCAACTCGTGCTAAGCCTTTTTTTTGCATAAAATCCTAGATTTGAACCAAATATGGAAAGTTCTTCAATGGTGGTCAACCAAATCTCCAAACTTCAATACACCAAGATTAAGGCCCAGCTTTTGACCTAATTTTGTTCTCATATACATAAGCAAGCAGTACCAACAGCATTCACGACCTAGACATTGCTAAAACGGCAAAGCTAAACTGAAAATTTGTTGAAAAAGTGTGAGATCAAGAACAAGGTTGCAGGCATTTTCAGATCAAAATAAGCACGTAGCCTTCTTCCTTGCTAGCCACTGAAGCTAACACAACCCTTACCACGTCCTGAGACCACCTACCAAGCGCTGTAAGTCATCACAAACTCACCTCTGAACACGGAACTTGAATTCTCCATTCTTGCACTTTTTCTCAAAAGCATTGGCATATTTGTGTTCCTTGTTTGATTTCTAACCTAATGGCATTATTCAATTTCATTTTTAGGCCTTATATGACAATACCCGTGCCTAGGGTTTGTTTGTGTTGTTTTTAGGTATTTTGTTTCCAGGTGAAATTAGCACAAACCATAAGCATGGATGGACTCAGGGGACATGGATGATCCTGACCATGGGCTTGGATGGCATTTTTGAAGCCTAGGGATGGTTTTAGGAAAGAGCCTACGGAACCTCCTGCAGATAAAAATCCGCAGGTAACTGAACCAGGGATTTGGAGAAGACGACCACACGTCGTTCTCCCATTCGCCCTTTTAAAATGATCGCGCGCTTTTTTTTTATTTTTAGGCATATGAGTTTATTCATCAATATATTAACCACTTATTATTATTATTTCAATTGAAGCAATTCGCTCAGTGGCTAAGGCGAGCAGGCATTGAACGTTGGGACCTGGGTTCGATTCCCAGGTCCACCCCATATTTGTTTCTATTTTTCATAACCTAATCATGTGCAGCGCTTGCCAAGGAGTCTACCATGCATATCAAATACCCAGGCGCCAAGTGGCTGTAAACGTGGATCCAATGGTCAAAAAGTGGAGAACACCATACTCCCAGTCAAGGCACGCCCTGGACAATTCCAGAAGTCAACGCAGGCTTGGCTTAATGGGCCAGGAATTCCAGGCTACACCTCCATCAGGGCCCAGAACCCCCCTTGGTTCATTCCTCTTTCTTATTTTATATTTTTTTATTTTGTTTATTAACTATTTTTTTCTAATTATCATTATTATCACTAAAATTAACTTAATTAATTTTCTTCACAACAAAAATCAGAAAACTAAATATTTTTATTATTATTATTAATTATTAATTTCACTTCATTATTTTGTAAATAAATACTAACCAAATTAATTTAGTGTAATTAGGTTCAATTTTTAATCTTTTTCATAATAACTAAAATAAATTTAGAATTAGGGTTTTTCTTTTGACTTTTAATTTCTTATTTTTATTTTCATTAAAAACATAAAAAACACAAAAATAATTTTTTTTCTTGTAATTATTTAATTAATTAGGTTTAGGTTTAATATTTAATTAATTACAAAAAAGGACAAATTACTCTCTTTTCTCAAAAAGGGTCAAAACCCTAAGACATTCCCGATTTAATTTATTTCGCGCTTTAATTCCTTTTGATTATATTGATGTAATTGTTTCCGAGGATGTAATAGTTAATTAGATCTTTTACCGCTTTCTTTACTTTTATCGCATTTATTTTCCCAACGGGTTTTGTTTTTGGCGATGTATAGACCCGCGCCTTGCAATAGCGTAGATTTACCTTTCCGCACTTTATTTCCCGCACAAACATTAACTGTTAATTATGCCTGCAAGACTTGTATGACAAATAAAATCAATCCGTAGCTCACAAATAACATGAACAAGATAATCTTAATTGAAACAACACACATGCACATGCCACTCCTAGGGTACGCCTCACTGGTTGCCTCGACGTGGTCGTCAAGTATAGGGTGTTTTAGAGGTCGCCCTCCTGTCTAAAGATCCAGTTGCCTCGAAACGGTTGCCTCGGATAAAAAGGATCTAGGACATTAGGGTTACCGCTAAGGCGTCCTACTATTGCTTTGGTGACCACACATGTCCCTTAATCGAATTGACCTGAATAACTCCAACGACGGTGCTACCTACTTCTCAATAGTATGGTAGTACTGTCTAAAGGACTCTTACACAGCCTAATTCCTTAGAGTAGGTAGATTTCTCCTGGGTACTTGCTCTTTCAAAACAAAAACAGCTTTTCGCACCTACACTTTCAAAAAGTTTTCAAACAAACACTTCATACACTCTTGAGGACTGATACAAGAGTTACTTAGAAGTTTTCAAACAAACTTTTTCAAAACCCACAAGCACAAAAGAAAAGCAAACAATTTTTGAAAACATAGTGAGCAAGTACCTAAGAGCCCATGGATAACCATGGATAGAAAGGGTGCTAACACCTTCCCTTTCTATAAATATACCTCCCGAACCGAGAGACATCTCGAAAAAAGAATTTTGCTGTGCTTTTGTCCTTTCCATGTTGGAGAACATAAAAGACGGTGGCGACTCTTGCTTACCGCGACATTTCGCGAACCAGCTTTAGAACAGTCAGTTCTATTTCCACCGATCATAGAGACAAATCATAATAATACGTGAAAATAAAGAGAAACACATATATGCACAAGTATGGAAAGTAAACACAAGACATGTACAAGTAAAAATAGACAATTTTATGTACATATTTTATACAACATATATAATAATTACAAAACTAAAAAAAATATATCGCAATGCCAAACAATAAACACCAATCCCCGACAATGGCGCCATTTTGGTTATGTGGTATGGCGACAAGCAAAAAGTAAGTTATTAAGCATTCATATATACTACTTCTCAAAGACTTAAACCTATCGACATGTTATACTAAACCTACAATATTCATCAATGTCATCACGCGTCACTCACAACCTAAGTAATTTCTAACCCAAAGTGAGAGGCCGACTGCATCACCTTGGTAGCAATCTCTCAACCACCTCAACAACACAGAAGTCAATCGTGCTTGCTTGCATCGACGATCTTTCAGAGCAACACAAACAACACAGAGGCATTAATCACAGACACCATTAGTGAATAACAACACTAAATCTATCTCTAGAATTCAGACACTATTAGATAATCATCCTAGATAAAAATCTAAGTAGTATATCTCTATAGCAACTCAAATCCCTAGCACAAAGAAAAAAACAAGGATAACAATCGACAAAGATTTGTAAATCAAGTTTTATATAACGCGAAGGGCGACAAATATACATGATGTCAACGTAAATATACATGTAATACCCAACAAAAGATAAATACAAAGAGAGGAAAAGAGATAAACCACAAATATTCCGATTTGTCAGCGTCGATCGAGGAGAAATCCCCCCCAATCATCTATAAGCAAAGCCCTAATGTTGTTTTCTAAGCTAATCTAACAAACATGAAGGTTCATGGAGTTTGGAGCAAAAACTTCCCCAAAACCATAACCTAAAAAATCAATGAAATGAAGTTATAAATCAAATCTCAGCAGACCACATTAAGCAGGCCTGGCGCGCTAAGCACGACTTCCTTATTTTACACATCAAACCGACCTAAACAGTGTTAAGCGCGCTATCTACACTAAGCGAGCTTCAAAACTTTGGTTCTGCCAAAATGTCAAAACGCAAGCAACGCGCTACAAAATGCGTTGAGCGCACTCACGCTTAGCGGCCTTCACACGCTAAGCAGGCTCTCTTGGGCAAAAATGGTCTTTTATTCTGAAAACGCGCATCCGTAGCTATGCCTTCGACACCTTATTTCTCGATGATCCAAAATGAAACAAATACCTACAAAATGAATGAAAAAATATCAAACTGTACACTATGTACATAAAAACACAAATAAATATTTACACAAAAGTCAGGTTTATTCAATGATATTAACAATAAAAAGTCGATAAGTGCAACAAAAAGTATATACAAAAATAGCTACAATTTGGACTTATCAGTTATCCCAAGTGTCTCAATTTTGAAAAGTAAGCCCTTTATCAACTGGTGTTTTGAGAAGTGATCCAAGTTGACCAAATCATAGAATGAGTTCCCCTAGTCAACAAGATCCTCAGATGATGTGCCCCTATGATCATTAGGATTTCCCCTGTTTATAAGGGTCTTCTTAGATGCTTTTCCTCCTGTAATACGGTGGGAGAACTGACTTGGGTGGTTTGCATTTGATCACAAATGTTGCAGACAGCAACAGTCGCCACCGACTTTTCTTTTATCCAATAAATGAAAGGGTGAAAAGAACAGGAAAGACCTTTTGAGAATTTTCTTGAGTTCGGGGGGTAGGTTATGAAAAGGAAAGGTGTTAACACCCTTTTGATTCGTAGTTATCTACGGGCTCTTAATTGCTTGATCACTTAAAAATTCTTTGTGTTTGTGTATGTTGAAAGATGTTTTTTAAGATGTTTTGAAAGTGGTAATTTTGCAATGATTCTCGTATCGTTGAGAATGTGTACAAAATGTTTTTTTTGGAAATATTTTGAAAAAAAAGCCTTAGTGCGGAAATTTTTCAATGATTCTCATATCGTTGAGAATGTATACAAAATGTTTGTTTTGAAAATATTTGTTTGAAAAGAGAGTGTTTGAAAAGATGTTTATTTTTGAAAGTGTGACGTGTGAAAGTAGTTTTAGTTTGTGAGAAAGCAATTACGAGTAATCTACCTACTCAAACAATCTTTGTTCTTTTCCTCCTCCTGTAGATAGTGTTTGTCTACCATTAGTTAGTAGGAATCCATATCATTGGATATGAGGGACAGGCGTGGGTGTTATACCCCAATTTTTTCCCCAAGATGCCATCACCGGAAGGTGTCGCGAGTTTTTGGAAGACTTATGTAGCAAGGGTGAATTGAATAATGTTAATTTAGATAAAGTAGTAGAATGGTTTCCATTGCTTCTTTCAGATCTTAGATTGCTTGTTAACAAAATCATGTCTATACGTGAGAAGAATCTTATGCATTTGGTCCCTATAGAATTCCTCGATTAGACTATTAAAGTTTTAGATCATCAGATACATAGAATTGAAGGTCTGTCAATTGAGGATGCTGACAATTCCAATTCAGAACTAGTCTCGTCTCTTTTAGTTGTGTTGGAATCCATTCATGTTGCACTGGTGGTGATGCCCCATACGGACATGCCAAAGCAAGTTTATAAAGAAGAGTTCATGGAGAGAATTTTGGAGTTTTTCCCGGCATCAGATAATGGATGTGATGTGAACATGTGATCCCTCATACCCTATTTTATACGGACCTAGTAAAAACACCACACTTGAAGTTGATGAGGAAGATGATGATATCGATTTTGGTACTTCAACAAACAAGTTCTCTAGTATGGTGAATGTTATTCTTCAGAAGTTGTGTTCCGTTCTCGGACTACTCAAGGATTTGTTGTTTATAGAGAGGTTGTCAAATAGTTGCATTTTATAATTTATAAAAAAAGGGGCATTGCAATATTCTTGGTTCATAACATCCAGCTCTTGCAATTGAAGGAAATTGGTTTACTCAGTGTGGTATTGTTGTACCCCAAAATTTTCCCTCCCATATTCTTCAAGATTGGCAAAGAGCATGCTTCAAAATCTCCCCAAGGGTGGCACAGTTCAAGGGCCTCCTAACAGTCAAAAATTAGGGTTTTGGTTCTGACAAAGAAATTGAAGTTTCCAAGGGTCCAATCAAGTCCCACATGCCTATAAACATGGTCAAGCATCCTCATGCCAAGTTTCAAGACTTACAACACAAGATTGCACAATCAAAAACCCTAATTGCTCAACAGTCAACTGTAGGGGCAAAATGGTCATTTGACAGTCAAAAGTTCAAATTTTTGGTCAACATCTTATTTTGAAGCCACAAACATCATTTGATCAATTCTTGATCATGATTTTCAAGGCATGGCTCAAAAAGTCTCAAGATGCAAAAGTTTCCATATTTGGACAGTTGAAAAAGTCAACTGTAACTTGACCAAGGCATAACTTCCACATGGTTTATCAGAAAAATTCCATCCAAAGCTCATTTTGAATAGAAATACATTTCCTGAAACTCTTCTTCACACTTCAAGTCCAAGAAATGCTCTCACAAAAAGTTATCAATTTCAACATTATAGGTCATTTTCAAAAGTCAACAAAAAGGGACTTTAAGTCAAAACCATAACTTGAGATTGGTAAATCAAAATGACATGGGACCAAAGGCATTAGTTAGAGGACTTCAAGACCTTTCCAAAATGTCCAAGAACATGATCAAAGCTTAAAAATTGAGCAAGATATGCCTTGTGGAAGTTGGGAAATTTTTGGGAATTTTGAAAAGTCAACTTTACTTCAAATGCCTCAAAATTGCTAATGGGCCACATTTTCTTCCAAGATTCATCATACAAAGGCTATGCACGACCATTTGGCCCAAGGGGAGTTATTTCATCATTTTTTATTATTTATTTGAATTTTTAATCACCATTAATTCATTTAATTAAATAAAATATGAAAAAAATACTCATCCATGCTTTTTAAATCTTTTTGTGCATAGAATACCTTCAAGATTTCATGCACTATCCAATATGGAAAGAATCAAGGTGATTGGCCATGATTGGAATCAAAAACACATGAAAAAGATTGAAAAAATATTCATTGAAAATCAAAATTTGATACATCAATGCATTGATCTTTTGGCTCAAAATTTAACCCTAATTCGTCCCATACATAAGTCAGAATGCAAACCTAATGCCAAGGACCTCCAAGTTGCGCCTAAGAACCAAAACAAACTTTGCAATTTTTGTGAAAAAAGTGAAAACTGAAAACTGCCTTAGAGTACGTTTCAAAGCAAGATAACTATTCCATTGCACTCCCAAGGCATCAAGGAACGTTTCTGGATCAAAACCACTGCTTCTAACATCAGGAATTGGTAACACGATGCCGCCTTGTTCTTAAATTTTTCCATATTCATACTTTGATTTATACGCCATGTTCATACATTTTAATGATCGTTTTATACTCATATGCCTTTCCTGAAACTAATGGTATACTTTAATTGAGTTTTCATAGCCTATATGCAAAGTTGCCATTGAAGCTTGCTAGGTTTTCAAAGGTCACGAATTAGGGCTTCCTTGTTCTGGAAAAATTGAGACACATGACCCACGCCATTAAAATCAGAAGCTTATGACTAATTGATTCCATACCTCGCGATAAATTTATGATTAACAGAATTCTATTCGCTATTTTTGTGTGCATCATTTAGTGGGGGTTTAAAACCCCCGCTATTTAGTTTGTTTTTCAGGTAAAATGCAGAACGAGTGGAGAAGAAGGCGTGTTGTCAACCAGCGATTGGACAATTCAAGTTTTAGCGCGTTTTTTTTGAATTGATATCATTAGCGTTTTTGTTTTATATATTATTTATTTCCTATCATAATAACAAAGCAAGCGCCTGGCACAGTTGGTTGATGCGTTGTCCAATAGGTACTGGGACCTGGGTTCGATTCCCAGGTCCCCTCACTTCCTTAATATATTTTGTTTTCACTTGATCTCATGCAGTGAACGCCCAGGGGTTCATCATACACCCACCATCCAAGCTTGCCACCTGGCCAATAATCTCAATCCACTGGCCATGATCTGAGGAGCACCTTATGCATTGGTCAATGAAGCCACACGTGATTACCAGAAGTCAAACAGGCCTCCAGTGAATGGGCCTAATTACTGGCCAAACACCTCCAAACTGGGGTCAACACCCCCTAGGGTTTGTATTTCTTTTCTTTTTCTATTTTTATTATTATTTGTTTTAATTTAATTATTTCTTCTTAATTCATAAATTAATATTTTCCTAATATAAAAAATACCCAAAAAATTCAGAAAGACAAAAAATATAAAAATATTTTATTTAAATGTTTTTCTTTGTAAATAAATTTTATTAATTGATTTAGTTTTAATTCTAGGTTTAATTCCAATATATATTTTAATAAAATAAAAAAGTTGTAGAATTAGGGTTTTAAACATTTTTATTCCTTTTTCTTTTTTTACCATATTTAATTATTAATTATTTTATTTGAAAATAAAATTTGCCATGTAATTAATTAATTAAAATTAGGTCAAACTAAAAATAGTTTTCTTAATAAATTAAAAACAATTTAGAATTAGGGTTAATTAACTTTTCTTTTTTAATTCCAATTTAATTTTCTTACTAAAAACCCATAAATACAAAAAACTCAAAAATAACTTTTTTTCACATTTAATTTAATTAATTTCATAATTGTAATTTGATTTCCTTAAAAGGGTCCAACGCCCTCGCATTCCCGATTTTACTTATTCTCGCATTTTATTTTATTTCCTCTTTTTGTGAATATGATGTAAATCTCCCAAAGCCATGTAGTAGATCAATTAGGGTTTTTATTTTCCGCATTTTATTTTATTTCAAACCGGGTCTTGGATTAATTTGGCGATGTGGACCCGCGCCTTTGTAATAGCGTAGGACTTTTAATTCTCGCATCTTTTAACTGTTAATAATTCGCATGAAAGAATGAATGTCAAAAATAAAAGCAACGCGTAGATCACCAATGCATGACAAGATAAATGTAAATGAACAAGACACACAAATCACACACCACCCCTAGGGTACGCCTCACTGTTGCCTTGCCCCTCGAAAGGTGGTCGTCGAGTAGAGGATGTTTTAGTGAGTCCTCATGTCCATGAACATGGCATGAGGGTAGCTTCTAAGGTGTCTTCCTATTGCTCCGGTGATCACCATGTCCCGAACCTCGAATTGACCCGAACACCTCCAACGGTGGTGCTACCTACCTCTCAATGATGGGATGGCACTACTTTAAGGACATTTACACAGACGAATTCCTTAGGGTAGGTAGAGAACTCTAGATACTTGCTCTAATTTCAAAACAAATCAAAAATACTTTTCACACCGACACTTTTCAAAAAGCTTTCGAAAGCAACTTTTCAAACACTCTTGAGGACTGATACAAGAGTCGAACTGAAATTTTCAAAGAAACTTTTTAAACCCACAGTTGAAAAGCAAACAAACCATTTTGAAAACACAAATGAGCAAGTATCTAAGAGCCCATGGATAACCATGGATAGAAAGGATGCTAACACCTTCCCTTTCTATAATCTACCTCCCGAACCGAGAGCAATCTCTATAAGGAATTTTTCTGTGCTTTTGTCCTTTCCATTTGGAGAAAATAAAAGACGGTGGCGACTCTTGCTTCCGCGACATTTCGCGAACCAGCGTTAAACAGTCAGTTCCAGATCCACCGATCACAGAACTGGCGACTCTGTTGGGGACTCTTTTAAAGTGAGGTGTACCTTAGGACTAAGATCACTATGTTTTCAATTGCTTTGACTTGTTTGCTTTAAATTGTGGGACTGTCTTGGGAGTTCTATAGATCCTAGCCCGGATCTGGGGATACCTTCTTAGAAAGTAGCAACAAGGCTGTGAGGGAACTGTGCGGGGTATACCGACATGGTTGAAACAGTCTGCTACGTTGATGTGGCACTTTGGTGTGTACCGGTAACCCTTGAGTTCAGTCAAGGAGAGTACGGGGCCTCCGCGTGGTGTCGTGAAGCATCAACTGACCTTAGGAACCTTAATTGAACTATCTTGGCCTCTTTAGGGTAGTAAGATAACTGACTTTGGTGCAGTCCGAGGTTGGTTGATACTCGATACTACACTCAATTGAGGGTTGTTTTCTTGGAATATTTCGGTCGCCAGTTCAGTGGTTAAATCGAAACGATGAACAATGAAAGCAATCCAGTGATATTGGGACCCTTAGAACCCGGTTACTTTTAATAGGACAGGTTGAGCCCACCAACTTCAAGAGGGTAATACCCAGACCCCATGCAGGCCTAAACTCTAAGGGCTTCTCTTGTGTGACTTGTGTGCCTTCGTACTTGACTACTTGCATGCTTGTCATCTGACCCATGAGCTATTTGCAAGTTTTGTTTATAGTCCTTAATTGGGACTCATAACAGGGTTTATTAAGTTTCTTGCAGGTTTTGTCTATAGTCCTTAATTGGGACTCATAACAGAGTGTACTGAGTTTCTTGCAGGTTTTGTTTATAGTTCTTAATGGGGACTCATAACAGGGTTACTCACATTACCCCATGCATACCATGACATCATATCATTGCATACATCCTAATCCATTTCAAGGATCTCAAGGGCTTGTGATACAGGTCATGATGAACCAGCTGTCCAGCAAGGGGCAAAGAGGATTTATTTTCCTCTAGCCAAGGTTGTCAGGGGCTATGACCCACTGGATATGGTGAGCCTTGACCCTTGAAGAAGGACTCTCGACAACATGGGTTTCCTTCAATCAAGCTACAAATTCCAATTCTAACAATTTTCTTGTTTACCCTGCGAGGTCCTTGAAAACATTGCATGCATATCATACATATCATTGCATTACAGGTACCCTTTTGATAGGTCACTTACCTCCTACGCTGTTTATTTCAGTAATGGCTTCCCAACAAGACAATCAGGACCTTTTTGCTCAAGAGACTCGGTTCGGGGAAATCCTCCTGAATCTATCCAAGGGGCAGGAGGAGCTAAGGACACTTCTCATGGAGACTTTGGTCAGGAACAGCGCTGAGGACGAACGGCTGAAACATCTGCAAGCTGAAGTGGATGCAATGAGAGCCCAGATGCTGGGGCAGGTGACTATCATCAAAGACTTAGCTCAAAGACAAGATGAGCTCGGGGTTCTCATCAACCAACTGCTTCGGGGTAACCAACTGGGGCAAACATCTAAGGTTGAAGGGTCAGTCATCATTCAACCATCTTTGAGACAAGGAGATAAGGGGAGAGCTCCTCAAATGGCTCCAGTGTCACAAATTCAGCATCAACCTCACCAGCTTCAGCCAGGCAAGCCCAGGAGGCAATTCACCCAGCTCAACATGTCGCTGTTTCAAGCTTTACAATGCCTGTTGAGGTTGAATCTGATCACATTAAGGGCTCATCCCCGGAACCCAAACACAGCATCTCCTATGTATGATCCCAATAAAAGGTGTGCCTACCACTCTGCCAGTCCAGGACATGATACAAATGAGTGTTGGGCTCTGAAGAACAAGATCCAGGACCTGATCGATGAAGGAGCATTGGAGTTCACACAAGATGGTCAGGCTGAGTTTTTCTACCATCCCCCCAAGACTCACCATTTGGAGTAACAAGCCCTGAAGATGAAAAGACTTTTGTTCATTAGGATTTTCAAGTTGTAATTTTTCTTCTGTTCAAACATTTACTCATGTTAAACGTTGTTATTTCATTAATGCATCGCATATGTCTGTTTTGAAGCAATATATTCGTATTCACTATATGCAAATTACTTTCATATTTTTTCTGATGATCAACGCTCGATTAATAATTCTAAGCCTCTTGAGGGAGGATGACGAAAACGATGCCACGACAATTACAGTATGCTTTTGAACAGACCCCGCTGATGAGGTACAGGCATTGTTTCAATTCCTAAACACTGGAGTTATAAGGAAGATAATCCCTCGTCAACCCCTTTGAGCCAAAGAAGTAGGAGTTTTTCTTTTCGAAATTTAAAACCCTTTATCATAACCTGGGGCAGGGTAGTTCTCTCAGTTGATCCAAGTGCATAACGAATGGCACCAAAGAGGTCCTTACAAAACAAAAGACAGTGATGGTTCCGAACAATCAATCAAGAAAGGAAGTCATTATCTTTCAAAATAAAAGCCCAATAAATCAAAAAAACCTATGAAGAAGACTTACGAAACTGGGGCATCCCGCTGACTGTAATTCCAAAAAAGGGAAACAGTTCAGGCAAAAAACAGGGATAACAAAATCAAAAAAGAAAGAGGTCCTACAAACCCTCAGCAAAAAAGAGATGACTGCCTATTCAAATAAACGTTCAACATCCGAACCATCACTGGAATTTCAGAGCAAATACTCAAACAAGGTCTAACGCACGATCAACTGAGTTTAGGTTTGAAGAACATCACGAAGAGCGGGTGGGTACAAATAATTTGAGCCTTTATCCTTTGTTTCTTAAACCGTGAACCAGGCCACGTTATAACCCTTAAAAGTCATAGCTGAAGCATGGGTTAGTTCGAAAGCATACTGTTACGAAGGATATCCTGACTCCTTAAGGCCTGCGGTAAACACGGAGTTGACATCACGTTTTACAAACATTCACTTGTTTTATGAAAAAGAATGCATTTTCAAAATCTTCAAGACAGACATAAGCTTTGCATTTTTTATATAACATTGTTTGCATATGACTTTTTGTTTGAACAGCATAGAAATTCGCACGACGAATGCCTAACGAACAGAAGCATTTCCAGTCAAGGGGCATGATATAATCGTGGTCTATTATCTGGGGCAGTCCAATCAAGATTCGGAGAATCTCTCAAAGGCCAAATAGCCTGGGGCAAATCTCCGCCTGAGTCACTTGGGGAATTCCAACAACGAATCTTGCCTGATCAAACACCTTCTGGTAGCATGGCAAAACACTTCTAACAGGGGCAACTCCCTACATTCTGAAAGCACGGACATAGTCGAAAAATACTACGCATAATTAAAGACCCGCTAGGTTGACATGCCTAGGCAAAAATAAGGGCTTCCCGGCGAACCAAAAGGGTTCGGGCAAGAATAAGGGATGAAATGAAAAATCTGTATACCCGTCAAGTCGAAAACCTGAAAAGGCGGCTGGGGCAAAAATGGGTATCCCGGTGGACTGAAAACCCGAAAGGGCGGTCCAGGCAAAAGTTAGGGATCAAAGCGTACGACTATGTCCCGTCATCTTGTCACTTGCCTACCAGAAGAAGGTTGGTCCATCAACAACTATCAGCACCTCACAGGTCTTCCTCTCCCGTCTCCGAAGCAGGGGCAATAATGAGTGGTCTAAGCGAGCTAATTGCTCTGTCCATCAAGGTATCAAGGTAGGTTCAGCCAAAGAACGTAACCAGTACATCTTAATTCCCCCAGAGAGTGAGTCAGCAAGTCAATGCACTCTCGCCAAGCAAAGCTATACAATCACCTTAAGGAAGTTGGGTATCCTCCAGCAGATCTCAAACATTCCCCGGCACATCATACGAACATTCCTAACAAGTATCCCCGGTAGTCTTGGCCTAAAGATTGTTCCCCGGCGGTATATCAAACATTCAATGGAGTCATTTCCCCGGTACAGTTCAAAACTTCCCCAGGAGAATCCAATCTGGTTCCCCCAGGAAAGTTGGAATCCATATCCCCAAGCAGTAAGCTTATCCCCAGTAGATTCTGGAAGCTTATTCCCCCCCTGCAGAACACGAACGCGTCTCCCAGCTTTATTCAAAGAGTTATTTCCCTACCAGGATATAACTGGGTTACCCTCAGCCAAAAGCCACGGAAAGATCGTCCTCGGCGAAGTCTTCTTATCCCCAGCGGAGTCTATTAACACTTCCAACACAACAATGGTATCCCCAGCGGAGTTATCATCAACATCCCAGCAAGTACCTCTCTCCCCCACAGAGTAGTGCTCCCCAGCAAGATCGTCAGAATACTTTTCTCCCCGCAGAGTATTCCATTCGCCAAGTTTATTCCCCAACGGAGTTATCTTCTCCTACCGGTATTCTTGCAACTATCATCCCCAGCGGAAGCAAAATCTATTCTCCAACATCAGCCCAGGAGTGACTTCCCGGCACCCGTCAAGGATTTATTTTCCTAAGACGAAAATATACATTCATAAACATCACATACATCATTTATAGCATGCATATACGCATCATAACTTACAAATCTCATTTATGTTGAGAACATCATTGCTTGATTCATATCATGCATTGCATATGACTGACCTTTACCTTTCAGGAAAGACCCAGTTAAGTTCTCAGATATATTCCAAGACCTAGACCGGTTCAGTTAAATCGACCCTAAGATTTTCCTGTTTCTTATCCAGTCAAAGGCCTTCTCTGGTTCAGTCAGATCGACCCTAAGATCTCCCTGTTTCTTATCCAGTTGAAGATTTCAAGACCTTGACCGGTTCAGTTAAATCGACCCTAAGATTTTTCTATTTCTTATCCAGTCAAAGGCCTTCTCTGGTTCAGTCAGATCGACCCTAAGATCTCCCTGTTTCTTATCCAGTTGAAGATTTCAAGACCTTGTCCGGTTCTGTTAAATCGACCCTAAGATTTTCCTGTTTCTTATCCAGTCAAAGGCCTTCTCTGGTTCAGTCAGATCGACCCTAAGATCTCCCTGTTTCTTATCCAGTTGAAGACACCCAAGATTCTCTCAGCGTTACTGTTGAGGTTGAAGTCGCCCAAGATTCTCTCAGCGTTACTGTTGAGGTTGAAGTCGCCCAAGATTCTCTCAGCGTTACTGTTGAGGTTGAAGTCGCCCAAGATTCTCTCAGCGCTACTGTTGAGGTAGTAATCGTCCCCAGATTCTCTCAGCGTTCCTGTTAAGGTAGTAGTCGTCCAAGATTCTCTCAGCGTTACTGTTGAGGTAGTAATCGTCCCCAGATTCTCTCAGCGTTCCTGTTGAGGTAGTAATCGTCCAAGGTTCTCTCACCGTCCCGTTGAGGTAGTAACCATCCCTGGTTCATTCATCACCTTTTTGAAGCTCCAGATTCAATTCCTGTAACCAGTCAGGGCACATCTACACAAAGAGTTTGAAGACCAGTTCCTGTAACAGGTCAGGTAATCATTTTCTTTTGCAGGTACGCAAGTTCTCGCTAAGGAATTTCTTACGCGATCAAAACCCAGATGGCATCTATAAGCCCATCCATCTATCTATCATCTCTTAGCATGGCATCTATAAGCCCATATTCCTATCCATCAATCTCCAAATGGCATCTATAAGCCCATTCCATCCATCACACTACTATGTGAGCGCAAATTTCTGGGCACTCTAGTGTTCAATCATCTTCCACCCTCGGATTACGAAAGGCACGTCAGCCAATCTGCATCCTCAGGTCTAAGAAGATTGAACAGGGGCAACTGTTGTACCCCAAAATTTTCTCTCCCATATTCTTCAAGATTGGCAAAGAGCATGCTTCAAAATCTCCCCAAAGGTGGCACAGTTCAAGGGCCTCCTAACAATCAAAAATTAGGGTTTTGGTTCTGACAAAGAAATTGAAGTTTCCAAGGGTCCAATCAAGTCCCACATGCCTATAAACATGGTCAAGCATCCTCATGCCAAGTTTCAAGACTTACAGCACAAGATTGCACAGTCAAAAACCCTAATTGCTCAACAGTCAACTGTAGGGGCAAAATGGTCATTTGACAGTCAAAAGTTCAAATTTTTGGTCAACATATTATTTTGAAGCCACAAACATCATTTGATCAATTCTTGATCATGATTTTCAAGGCATGGCTCAAAAAGTCTCAAGATGCAAAAGTTTCCATATTTGGACAGTTGAAAAAGTCAACTGTAACTTGACCAAGGCATAACTTCCACATGGTTTATCAGAAAAATTCCATCCAAAGCTCATTTTGAATAGAAAGACATTTCCTACAACTCTTCTTCACACTTCAAGTCCAAGAAATGCTCTCACAAAAAGTTATCAATTTCAACATTATAGGTCATTTTCAAAAGTCAACAAAAAGGGACTTTAAGTCAAAGACCATAACTTGAGATTGGTAAATCAAAATGACATGGGATCAAAGGAATTAGTTAGAGGACTTCAAGACCTTTCCAAAATGTCCAAGAACATGATCAAAGCTTAAAAATTGAGCAAGATATGCCTTGTGGAAGTTGGGAAAGTTTTGGGAATTTTGAAAAGTCAACTTTACTTCAAATGCCTCAAAATTGCTAATGGGCCACATTTTCTTCCAAGATTCATCATCCAAAGGCTATGCACGACCATTTGGCCCAAGGGGAGTTATTTCATCATTTTTTATTATTTATTTGAATTTTTAATCACCATTAATTCATTTAATTAAATAAAATATGAAAAAAATACTCATCCATGCTTTTTAAATCTTTTTGTGCATAGAATACCTTCAAGATTTCGTGCACTATCCAATATGGAAAGAATCAAGGTGATTGGCCATGATTGGAATCAAAAACACATGAAAAAGATTGAAAAAATATTCATTGAAAATCAAAATTTGATACATCAATGCATTGATCTTTTGGCTCAAAATTTAACCCTAATTCGTCCCATACATAAGTCAGAATGCAAACCTAATGCCAAGGACCTCCAAGCTGCGCCTAAGAACCAAAACAAACTTTGCAATTTTTGTGAAAAAAGTGAAAACTGAAAACTGCCTTAGAGTACGTTTCAAAGCAAGATAACTATTCCATTGCACTCCCAAGGCATCAAGGAACGTTTCTGGATCAAAACCACTGCTTCTAACATCAGGAATTGGTAACACGATGCCGCCCTGTTCTTAAATTTTTCCATATTCATACTTTGATTTATACGCCATGTTCATACATTTTAATGATCGTTTTATACTCATATGCCTTTCCTGAAACTAATGGTATACTTTAATTGAGTTTTCATAGCCTATATGCAAAGTTGCCATTGAAGCTTGCTAGGTTTTCAGAGGTCACGAATTAGGGCTTCCTTGTTCTGGAAAAATTGAGACACATGACCCACGCCATTAAAATCAGAAGCTTATGACTAATTGATTCCATACCTCGCGATAAATTTATGATTAACAGAATTCTATTCGCTATTTTTGTGTGCATCATTTAGTGGGGGTTTAAAACCCCCGCTATTTAGTTTGTTTTTCAGGTAAAATGCAGAACGAGTGGAGAAGAAGGCGTGTTGTCAACCGGCGATTGGACAATTCAAGTTTTAGCACGTTTTTTTTGAATTGATATCATTAGCGTTTTTGTTTTATATATTATTTATTTCCTATCATAATAACAAAGCAAGCGCCTGGCACAGTTGGTTGATGCGTTGTCCAATAGGTACTGGGACCTGGGTTCGATTCCCAGGTCCCCTCACTTCCTTAATATATTTTGTTTTCACTTGATCTCATGCAGTGAACGCCCAGGGGTTCATCATACACCCACCATCCAAGCTTGCCACCTGGCCAATAATCTCAATCCACTGGCCATGATCTGAGGAGCACCCTATGCATTGGTCAATGAAGCCACACGTGATTACCAGAAGTCAAACAGGCCTCCAGTGAATGGGCCTAATTACTGGCAAAACACCTCCAAACTGGGGTCAACACCCCCTAGGGTTTGTATTTCTTTTCTTTTTCTATTTTTATTATTATTTGTTTTAATTT
This sequence comes from Vicia faba, assembly GCA_948472305.1. NCBI lineage: Eukaryota > Viridiplantae > Streptophyta > Magnoliopsida > Fabales > Fabaceae > Vicia > Vicia faba. Next base: position 179,808 of record CATIWC010002165.1, read on the forward strand.
AATTATTTCTTCTTAATTCATAAATTAATATTTTCCTAATATAAAAAATACCCAAAAAATTCAGAAAGACAAAAAATATAAAAATATTTTATTTAAATGTTTTTCTTTGTAAATAAATTTTATTAATTGATTTAGTTTTAATTCTAGGTTTAATTCCAATATATATTTTAATAAAATAAAAAAATTGTAGAATTAGGGTTTTAAACATTTTTATTCCTTTTTCTTTTTTTACCATATTTAATTATTAATTATTATTTTGTAAATAAAATTTGCCATGTAATTAATTAATTAAAATTAGGTCAAACTAAAAATAGTTTTCTTAATAAATTAAAAACAATTTAGAATTAGGGTTAATTAACTTTTCTTTTTTAATTCCAATTTAATTTTCTTACTAAAAACCCATAAATACAAAAACTCAAAAATAACTTTTTTTCACATTTAATTTAATTAATTTCATAATTGTAATTTGATTTCCTTAAAAGGGTCCAACGCCCTCGCATTCCCGATTTTACTTATTCTCGCATTTTATTTTATTTCCTCTTTTTGTGAATATGATGTAAATCTCCCAAAGCCATGTAGTAGATCAATTAGGGTTTTTATTTTCCGCATTTTATTTTATTTCAAATCGGGTCTTGGATTAATTTGGCGATGTGGACCCGCGCCTTTGTAATAGTGTAGGACTTTTAATTCTCGCATCTTTTAACTATTAATAATTCGCATGAAAGAATGAATGTCAAAAATAAAAGCAATGCGTAGATCACCAATGCATGACAAGATAAATGTAAATGAACATGACACACAAATCACACACCACCCCTAGGGTACGCCTCACTGTTGCCTTGCCCCTCGAAAGGTGGTCGTCGAGTAGAGGATGTTTTAGTGAGTCCTCATGTCCATGAACATGGCATGAGGGTAGCTTCTAAGGTGTCTTCCTATTGCTCCGGTGATCACCATGTCCCGAACCTCGAATTGACCCGAACACCTCCAACGGTGGTGCTACCTACCTCTCAATGGTGGGATGGCACTACTTTAAGGACATTTACACAGACGAATTCCTTAGGGTAGGTAGAGAACTCTAGATACTTGCTCTAATTTCAAAACAAATCAAAAATACTTTTCACACCGACACTTTTCAAAAAGCTTTCGAAAGCAACTTTTCAAACACTCTTGAGGACTGATACAAGAGTCGAACTGAAATTTTCAAAGAAACTTTTTAAACCCACAGTTGAAAAGCAAACAAACCATTTTGAAAACACAAATGAGCAAGTATCTAAGAGCCCATGGATAACCATGGATAGAAAGGGTGCTAACACCTTCCCTTTCTATAATCTACCTCCCGAACCGAGAGCAATCTCTATAAGGAATTTTTCTGTGCTTTTGTCCTTTCCATTTGGAGAAAATAAAAGACGGTGGCGACTCTTGCTTCCGCGACATTTCGCGAACCAGCGTTAAACAGTCAGTTCCAGATCCACCGATCACAGGTATTCTATCTATACACATGATATCGCACTTATGTGTTAGATAAAATGCTGATACAATGCCATGTTACAAGTTGCAAAATTCAATACAAGTTAATAAAGCTATCAAAGTTGGGAAATTCATTACATTCTTAATCACCACGTCATGTTACAATATTGAATAAAAAACAAAGTTATAAGAGGAAAATGCTGCCTTGCGATATCAAAGCTAGATTTCAACAGAGTTCCATCTGCTCGATATCAGACTCAACTGTAAAAACATGTGTCGCAAACACGAATTTGGCACAAAGAGGATCATGCCCTTCTGCAACCTTTTCAAACCATATGCAGACCTGCATTAGTGTGAAATCAGTGCAGGAAATTCAAAAAAATAATAGTTTAAGAATTAAACTCAAAAGAAAATTAAAGTACTGCCATTTTTCTCTAAGACTGTCCTAGCTCTGCATCAGAGTTCTTGCAATCTCGCAATCCTCTTCTCTTTTAATTCTGTTGCAGGGTTCATTGTTGTTCACCGTGTTCTTCAAGATATGAATTACGCTCAATCTGTATGTGATGTCTGCAAGCATTTTGGCACACCTATTCTGGAACCAGCATCATTTCCTTTATACTTCAATCTGAAACCTATTCGTAGATCAAACTTGTATGTTAACAAACAAGAGCTTAACAAAATGAGGGTTGGGAGCAAAATAGAAAAAAAAGGAAGATGAAAGTTTTTGATGATGGAATTAGAAGTGAGGGAATAGCGGTTCACGAGTTGAGTGCGAAACCAAAAGAGCATTAGGGGAATCGTACCATCGGTTTTTGCTGGAACTAATCTTTCAATCAAGGGCTGAGATTGAGTCCAATCTCTAACCAACTCTAAACAAACTGTAATAGAATGGTAACAGAACTGGAATGGGACATACATAACAGAAAGAGGAGAGAGAACGGAAAGCTAGGAGATTTGGTGATAAAAAAAAATAAAGAGATTTTGGGGAACGGATTGAAAAACCCATAAAAGAATTCACAAGAGAGAAGAGATAAAAGAGGATCCACCTGGGGGGGATTCACTTTTTCCATGATTGATTTTACAACAAGAAAAAAATTTCCAGATTCAACCTTCACTCTTTTTTCCATCTTCAACCTTCCATTCTCCCTTTGATCGGAATCCTTGATTCTCTCTTTCATCTGGAATCTTCACACTCTTCTTCATCTTCATCTAGTGAAAAACTAGAAAGAAAGCTTCTCTATACTCCCTTTGAATTCAGCGTAGTGTTGTCCTCCTCCACATTCAATCATCTTGAGGCTTATCTAACAAACTTCAACAGTTCTTATCATCATTGCATCTTCATCAATATTCTGCACCGCATAACATTGCAACTGCATCGATTCTGCACCATATCATTAGCGAGCAACAATTTTGTTTCATCGAATCGGTATTGATAAATAGTAGAATACATAATTCGAGGAAGAGGTTATCATCACCTGGATCTCTAGACTAACTCTGGATTTCTTTGACTTTCGTCGTTGTTGAAGGTCCGCCGGAGCTATTATGGTAGGTAGTTCGTTCTCTTCTTCTTCTTGCACTATTCTTTATACTACGGTATCGTTTACATGTCGTTGAATGAGAGCCTTAAGTCTATGACTCAATCCCGCGTATCGTATCAGATTTTTTTCGGTTGATGTTTAGTTAGGTTTTGTATTTTGTATTATATTTAGGTTCAAAAGGAGACGAAGGAAGGGGCGGTGGTGTTGATACGATGTGTCATCTTAATGGAGATTCGCGATGGCTTTTGATCGGAGAAGGAGGTGTGCGCCACCGTTTGAAGAGGATAAGTGAGACACGGTGATGATTAGAGGAGTTTGTTATGGATCAAAGAAATTTTAGGTGTTAATCGAGAGCTTTGAGGTCGTTTCTGAAAACCTTGAACAAAGGGGAAGATATAAAATAAGCGACGGTGAGGTTGAAGAAGAAAGACGGGAACGGCGAGTTCTATAAGAGAACTCTGATTTTTTCTCTGGAGGTAGAAGTTGAAATGTTATAGTGAATTACCCTAATCTCATCGAGGTAATACACAACGTTGGTAGATTTTTATTTTCTCAGTGTTTTCTGGATTACTGGGCTGGATCTCGCACCTCTTTAAGCCCATGTTTTTTTTGGAAATCTAAATTCTTTAGGCCAAAAAACTGGGTTTGGACCACTCTACGCTGGGCCTGATATCCTGGCATTTTTGCTGAAGCAATATCCCCCTGATTTCAGTTTTACCCCCTTTTGACTCTTTCTAATTTCTTTAGTTTTAAAATTTTATTTTCTTATTTAATTTTCCTTTTGATACAAATGGTAATAGAATATATGATAAAACAAAAAAAATGTGGAGAATTTAGATTTTTTTTATATGATAATAAACTACAAAAAAATAAAAAATGTATTTAGGCTTTTTATTTGATTGTTGGAAATTAATGCCCAATATTTTTCCGATTACTTGAGACTTGTGATTCACCTTTGCTTGTTGAGTTGAGTCTTGCGCATGTTCATTATTTGATATGCGGATGTGTTTTGGATTCTGATTGTGATTGTTTTTCACATCGATGAAGTTTCGACACCTATTCCAAATATTCGATCTCTGACTATTTGTTTGTTAATGCCAACTCGCGTGAAGTATCCCAGGTTTCTTTACTTTGGTTGCACTTTTTGCGGACATTATCGTTCGTTTGGTATTATTCTGCTTCCAAGCTATATTTCCGTTATTGCTGTTTAGATATCATGAGAAGTAGGAAATGAAGAGCGCGCGCTCGAAGTCGTTGTTTAAAGACCTGTAGCAGGCATTCCACACTTTGTTTATCATATATGTTGTGCTTGTGTTTGTTTCTTTTCTTGTTGATCAATGAGTCACTCAATTTCAAAATTGAGATCACGACTTCGCTCTCAGTGCATGATCCCTATAGTACTTTATCACTTTCCTTTATTTCTTGTTGATCGATGAGTCACTTAATTTAGAAATTGAGATCACGACTTCGCTCTCATTGTATGTTCCCTATAAGACAGTTTGTTAGACTTTCTTTGGAATGCTAACTTAGGTAGTACCCCTCATTGTATGATAACATTAGGTTAGATGTAGGTTAGTCTATATTGTACCCCAGAATTTTCCCTCTCACTTAACAAGAATTTTCTCACAAGATCTCTTTGAATCAAGAATGCACTAGGGTTTGATCAGCTCAAGACACCTCCTTAAGCACTGATGACCAAAATTAGGGTTTGAGTTTGCACAAGGATTTTTGAACTTCCATTGCCCCATATGACTTTCATGGATCATTATGGACCCCCAAGATTACTCATGTCAAGTTTCAAGCCTTGGATCACATTTTTGATCAGTCAATTGAGTAGTTGACCTAAAAATCAGTTGTATTGGAAAAAAAGTCAACCATGGCCAATTTACAGTCAAACTTCATAATTTTTTATCCACATCAACATTTTAAACTCATATGTATCTTTTGATCAAGTTTGGACCACAATTCCTCAAGAAACTTGATCAAATCTCCAAAAGGGCAAAATGGTTAAAATTAGGGTTTTGACTGGGAAAGGGCAATTTCTGATTTTTGACCTAGAAAATGGTCATTTGGTTTAAGGCATGGTCTCAAGAGTCCAATTGCATCATTTTGACCTAATGACATGGTTCAAAACATTGCAAGTCCATTGGATTGACAAATGAATTTTGCAGTCAACTGATCAAAAGTCAATTGTATACTGAAAAGTCAAACTTTGACTTTTTGGTCAAATTCAAGTGCCAAAGATCATAATTCATAAAAACATGTCAAAATGTGAAACTTATTCATCAAGAAATCTAAAAGTCAAGATTTCATTTTGAAAAGTCAAAATTTCTAAACTTAGAAATTTTTCTAAGTGTTGGAAATTTCATGTTTTTTCATAACTTTGAGCAAAAGTTTCACCATGATGCAAGATGATTCAAGAGAAACTTCCAACATGAAAGTTGTAGATCTCCATGAAATTTACAACTTTTATTTACACAACTCCTTCCAAAAATGCTTGTATCTCAAGTTATAATTTTATGAACACGTGGTCATGAAACTAAACACTTAGTGAAATTTTATCCTAATTTAGTCAGGATTTTGACCCAACTTCATGGCACTTTTTCATATAGTTCCAATGGGAGTATTCAAAAGCAATTCAAATATGGGTTATAGAGAACATTTCAATATTTCAAAAATGTCCAATAACTCCTTGATATCATACTTGAGTAGGGAGAATCAAAGAGATGAAGTTAGGGTTTTATCACTTGAATTACAAGTCATTTTTTGATGAACACATGAACCAAATCCATGATAGGCTGCATAATCTTTTCTTTGCAGGCCTCAAACTTGTTTGTCACTCCATAATTAAATGTTTACACAACTGTTAGGGCTTTGATCCAAGCAATTGAGCTATTATTAGTTGTATTTCCATTAATGGCACAAAGTTAACATTGCCATTCTTGTAAAGCAAGCTTTTTGCATAAAGTCCATTCTTTAGCCTCTAACTTGTTCCCTCTGATCACACTCCATCCATAAAGTCAGAAGTAGGCTTGTTTAAAGCATAACCACTCTATGAACCAAGTACAAAGGCATGGAAACTTGTTTTGACAATAAAATCACATGTTGAACTTAAGCATGTAAATATGAATTCTGATCAACTAGAGCACTCCAAACTTGTTGCTTATAAATAGAGTCACTATTTGTGAGCTAAGGGACGAGTTTTAGCACCCTGAAACACTTCCAAATTCCCTCTAGCCAGAAATTGCACAAAAAACTCCATTGATACCCAGTTCTGACCTTAAACTTGTATCTCCCATTTCCCTTGTGCGTTTTCCCTCAAATTCATTCCTAAAGCTTCCTTACATCAAATACAACTCATCCTCATCCTTATTCCAGAACTGTAACACCATTTACCATAACCTCCATAACCAAAAAACAGAGTCTGCAACTTGACTTCTCCAGGCCATTCCAGCCACTCTCAACTCAAGCAAACCATTGCATTAGCTTCCTGGGACCTCAAGGATGCTAACCTGATCATCACCATCACTTGAAACAAGCTCAAACTCAAAACACGATTTCCAGTTTTGAGGTAAGGTTTCTCAACTTGGAAATCTTCATATAGGCATCATCAATAGTTTATTTGTGAATAAAACATGTAGATATCATTGCCCTGAAGCTAACCATGTCCATAGTTTCCATTAATTTTGCTTGAGCTTAGAGAATTTTGAAACTGAAAATTCTGAAATTTTTAGGGTTCAGATTAGAGCCATTAAAATTCATGCTTATATTTGATCTATAGTTTTAATACTCTACATTTCTGAAACCGTGAGAATGTTTGCTACAAGTTTCATGTTTACAGTTTTTATTTTTGATGAGAAATGAGCAATTTACAATTGGTTTGGCTGGAGGTTGAAGATGAAGTCATTAGGGCGCGTTTTGCCTTACATGTTTATTGTTTTGATTATGTTAACAGATGTATAGCCACCCCAGTGGTAGAAGCGCGCGTCTGTAACCTATGGGACCTAGGTTCGAGCCCCAGCGGTACCCTTTTCATTTTCACATTTTTACTTTTTGATTTTAGACTTTTTTGGCAGGCGCTGGGCCTCATTGGGTCTGGCTTTGTTTTGTTATTTTTGCTAGCTAACCCCCTTACTTCATTTATACGCCCCTGGCCCAAGTTTATTATTTTATTTTTTATTTCATTTTTATTTTCTTAAATATATTTTCTAAATACTGAAAAAATCATAAAAATACAAAAATTAGATTTTTATTTTTTAACTTAGTTTATTTTATTTTTCTCACAAAAATATTTTTATTAACTATATTCTATTTATTTTTACTAACTTATCTTGTAAATTTAATTAAAATTATGTTAGTGGTTATTTTTTTTTCACACCTATTAAAATATTTATATTTTTAATATTGAAAAAAACCAAAAATATTTTATAATATTATAAACATTTTCAAAACAAAAATGTAAAAAAAAAAACACTTTTCTTAAACTTATTTTCTTTTGATTAATAGAACTAGGGTTTTATTCAAAATATTTTCTTAAACAAATTCTTTTTTTTATTAATTATTTTTCTTTAAATTAATTATATTAAGACAAAAATCCTTTCTCATAAAAAATTAAACCTATATCTATTTACTTCACATTTTGCATCTGTGTACATTTATTCATTTTTATACTTTGTATTTATTTAATTCCTTGTACATTTATACCAATTCAATATGGTTGTAATAGACTAATTAGGTTTAAATTCTTGCAATCCCCATTCATGAATTTGTATACCCCCCCCCCCCCCCCCCCCTCCCACAAATGTTGTAATAGCACAGTAACTTTAAATTTTGCAATTTATCGCTTTTATATAAAATGCTAGTAATTAGGGTTTGTATGGAAAGACTAAAACCAATACTTAGAAAACCATAATTCAAGACAAAAATAAGCATGAAAACAATACATTTGCACACAAGCACCCCTAGGGTTGTTCCACTTAGTTTGCCTTATACAAAATGGCCATATTACGTACGTAAGGTATCTTAGCAAAAACAAGCAAATTATAAGATTATAGTCCCTCGATGGCGCTATCTAAGTTTCCTTTCAAATGATCTTAGTCCCTAAAAGAGAATGATAAGATACCTTGCAACATTACTAATCATGGTTATACAATGACCCACGCCTGTCCCGTTTACATCCAAAGATGGGGTTGCTTACCAAATCAATGGTAAGACAACAATGTCAAAGGAAAAGAAAATGAACAAGAAAGACATTTGAGTAGGTAGATTTCTACTAATTACTTGCTCCCATTCTAAACAAACATCCTTGCTATTTAAAAAAAAAACACCTACACTTTCAAACATCTTACAAACTTGAAAACATTTTCAAAAGATTAAACATCTTTGTATACATTCTTACGAACAAGAATCATTACAAAGATTTCCTAAGCAATGGCCTCTTTATAAAATACTTTCAAAAACCACACAAAACACAATTTCAAACAAAAGCAAGTGATCTAGAAAGTAACTAAATCCCATGGAAAACCATGGATGAAAATGGTTCTAATACCTTCCCTTTTCATAATCTACCCCCTGAGCTCAAGAAACAATCTCAAAGGTCTTTCCTGTGCTTTTTCACATTTCCTTTTGGATAAAAGAAAAGTCGGTGGTGACTCTTGCTAACCGCAACATTTGCGATCAAACGCAAAACCTTCAAGTCAGTTCTCCCACCGTATCACAGTCTCCCTCAGATGTTTTCTTCCCATTTTTTCATAATTGCATTTAAAACTAAAATTTCTTTTTTTCTTGGAAAATGTATAAAAAATGCTAAGCATATAAAAATTCTTTTCATGATAAAACATACCAACCAATCCATTTCTTTTCGACATTCGACTTTTTTCTTCTAAGAGCATGTTAGCTCATTTCCACTATAGGTCATAAGTCTCCAAAGGTCGAGCAGCGGTGGAATGATCGAATGCAACATTGTTCATTTAAAAAATACAAACAAACAAAATATATGAGCCGAACTACGACGCTCTGATTCCTTAAAGGGGATACGTAGGCATCTGGTCACGGGGCTCAGCCGAGCGAAAATTTGTAAATATTTCCTTCTTTTCCCCGTGTTTTCTTTGCATGCATTCCCTCTTAGTTTATAACTCTTAAGCATTAGATTGAACACACCCTTTGATTAGAATAACGAGAGTGGATCCCGTAGAGTACTATGGACGTGTGGGGTGCTAATACCTTCCTCTCGCGTAATCGACTCCCTTACCCAATCTCTCGATCGCAAAACCGTGATTTCCCCCTTTAGGTTTTTCTTCAAAGATTTTCCTTTCCCTTTTATATGGGATAAATAAATACTCGATGGCTACTTCATTGATTTTACCGCTACAGAAAAATGGTGACTTCACTGGGGAATTAGATCGACCAATTGCCGGTCCATTCCGTGAGTCACTCCTAGCTCCCGTTTTTCTTTTCTTAGGGTGTTTATCATTATGCTCTTATGGATTATTCATTTGTATATGTTTAAGCCTATGTTTGCATTGCATCTTTTATTTGTTATATTGTTGTTGTGCTGGTTTCTCTGTTTCTTTGTTCGGTGGGTGTTACTATGAGGTAAAAGGCCCAATACCCAGGCCAAGTGGCAACCACAGGAACACTAGGAATAGAGTGGAACATGAATGGCTAGTTGACTTAGGTTTCACTATGCTGTCATGTCGTCCATGCTCAGATGATGTACAAATGAGGGGCTATCATTTTCATGTAGGTGATACGACGATTGTTTTTCAGGAGTACCCTCGATTATGAGTTACCATTGACCTTACCATGACCTAGTCTTTATCCGTGAGTGGGGAGGGAATAATCTTTACAGGTACAAATGGTGACTATACATGTTCCGTTGGTGACTCTGATTATACTGATGACTTTGATTCTTGGTATTCTGAATTGGTCCGGACCTTTGATCTTATTACATATGACAATGGTTTTGTTATCAGTTCAGCAGTTATCTAGTACCGCGAAAGCTTTGATCCCATATGTTTACATACATAGCATGTTAATATAATTATCTGCATACATGTTTTTTTGTTTCCAAACATTACTTCCTTGATTCCAATTGTTAAGATGAAAAATAAACATAAAAATAATATATAATAAATACATGGAAAAAAATATAATAACATTGTGGCTTAATAACTGGAATCAAAGTGTATGAACTTTTGGAAATAAGAATATGGAATTTGTGTTGCATGTCATGCACCATGTTACATTTATTTATGTATTTCATGAGTTTCACAGAAGTCTTACCTAAGGTCCTTTGGTCTTTAAAAACAAGTTGTCCCATTAGTACAACACTCGTGCTAAGGGAAGATGGAAAGCATTGAGCAAGATATCTTTGAACTCCGCAAAGAGGTAGCTACTTTGAAGGCTGATATGGAATATCTAACTTCTTTGGTTAAAACTTTGGTTGCCGCCCAAGTCGATCCTTCTAGGAAGGAAGAAGAGATGGCAAAAGTCTTCACAGAAACTCTGAAATCATTCTTTCATGAGAAAGTGATAGTCAATGCACCCGGTGAATTCCCAGAAAAGGCGGATGTGGGAGTGCTTCTAGAAAAGGATGTCCCAAAGGAATGTTTATCTGAAGACAGTGGCACAACAAGCGGTGTGAAAATGTTTGATAATAACTTTGCCATAAGAGAACTAGAGGAAGAAACAATCATCGTCAGGATCAACATGTTTCTTCTGTCATCCTTGTGTTCAATTTACCTCTCGCTACTCCAGTTTGTCAACAAAACCAGCAAGTTCCTGATCAGAAGAAAGCTCAGTTTGATCCAATTCTGATGAATTATACAGAGTTATTTCCTATCCTAATGCAGAGGAATTTGGTTCAGACTCGACCTCTACCGAAGATTCCTGAGAAGATACCTTGATACTACAAATCTGATTTGACTTGTGTCTTTCAGCAGGGAGCCCCTGGACATAGTATTGAACAATGTTATCCATTAAAAGTTGAAGTCCAGAAATTGGTCAGAAGTGGCATCTTGTCACTTAAAGATATTTGTCTTGAAGTTCAAGCCAAGTCTTTGCTGAATAATAAATGTGATTGAATAATTCCCTGGATTTCAAAGATGATTAGCTTTCTCGTGTTTACTAGCAATTTTACTGATTTCTCATTTGTAATTCTTCTTGTTAATCATCGTACTGTTTGCATGTAAGAACTTATTTACATTTGGATGATTATCTTAATGCAATGGATATGTTTGTCTTGAAGAAATCCATTCGTTTCACTCGTATTTATTTTTAATTTTAAATTGATTTTTGCACTATGATGCCAATTTGTTATCCATTCTGTTTCCTAGGCATGGTTTAGAGGATGATGTATTTAAAACGCAAAATTTATGGTTGTATGCTTTTGAATAAAACCCTGTTGACGATGTACAGGAATTGTTTCAAATTCACAAACACCGGAGATATAAGGGAGTGAAACCCTCGTTAACCCCTTTGAGCCTTGAAGCAGGAGTTTCTTTTCTATTCAGAAAAAACCCTCATTTTTAACCTGGGGCAGGGTAGTGCTCAGTTAATTTGATCGAGCATTCAGAACTCATCATAAATGCGCATCTAAGGATACAACAATTGTTATCCTTCAAAAGGTTGAAGAGACTCAAAATTGTAATGGCTAACCTTCACTTATCAAGAGTGGGCGTCAATTGATGATACCCCAATGAGTATCTCTCGCACATCAGAAATTCAGTAGACGATGATACAACAATGGTTATCCCTCATCTTCCAAGAAATAGGGCAGTCACAATTCTTCCAACAAGTCAAAAATGACTCAACATCACGCGACATGTTCAAGAAGAAAGAAAAGGTAATATAAAAATGAATGAAAAATGAAATTAATAAGAAGTGATTAAATAAAAATACAAAAAGCTCTGCTAAGTCGAAACTTGAAAAAACTCGCTTAGGCAAAAGTCAGGGCATCCTGCTGGGCTTCATAGTCAAATTCAAAAAGAATTCGTCCAGGAAAAAGTTAGGGAAAATGATGGAAAGCCTGAAAGGATAAAAAAGGATTACAAAATGGGTATCCTTAGCAAAGAAATATGTTGCGTGATTAGACAAAAAAAGTAAAAACAAGTGATTGTCGTATCCAAATAAAACCTTGGTTGTTTCCTCAACTGTCTTGAAATTTATTTTGAGAGATGAATGTTTAAGTCGAGTTAACTGGACTTAGAAATGGAGAACATCATGGAGGGGGTGGGCACCAAATAACTTTGATCCTTAAAATATGTTTTTTTTCTAAAACTGTGAACCAGGCGATGTTACAACCCTCAAAAGTGCTAATTGAAACAAGGTTTATTTCGAAAACGTACTTCAACGAGATAGCATTTTCCGACTCTCATGATTTTGATAAAATGTTTGCGTTGGTATCATATGCTTTTGTTATCTTTGATAAAAATGAAAAAAAAATCAATTTTGCGTCCTGGCTAGTGATTCATTCATAAAGTTTTGTGAAATATCTTCAATAAAATCTTCAAGACTTACATAATTATTGCATTAGAATCATCATTCTTAGAATAAATATTATTCTGCTTGTAAAACCATTGCTTGATATCAAAGAATCTTACATTTGAGTATCAACAAAGGGCATATAGCTAAGAAGAAGTTGTCGAGTAAAGAAGATGCAACATTCAGCTAATCTAGGGCAGTTACGTCGAGATTCAACGAATCTCTAGGAACTTTTTGGTCAGGCAGATTATCTTAAAAGCTGACAGCCAAGGGCAAGTCGTGAAAAATATCCCGACCAGTACGGTAAACTTAGGACACCAAATTTGTTTCCAAGGGCATTTCTGGATTTTTTGTCAAGACAGTTACTAGGTTCTTCCATGATCCGAAGATTTCCCTCAAGCAATATTGTTTCTGATGATCTGCATGGTAGATATGTGCATGATTCCCTCTACAGTAACTGACCAGTTAGTGGGTGTCTTCCAGGTTGTGGTGTGGTATTGGGTTTGCAATCTCATTTCCTTCCCCAATTAAGCCTTCGTTCATATTTTCTTCAAGTTATTATTTGATGGTGGGTTTGTAATCCCATTCTCCCCAATCAAGTCTTGATTCAGATTTCTCCGACTGAGTGTAATTTCTTTCCGTGGTCAAAAGGTGATCAAGCAGAGGCTACAAAATTACAAAGCATGTACTTAGTTGTTGGATTCTTTCTCCCTTCGTGTTAAGAAGCAATGCATAATCTCTAGCAGGATATTACGCCCTCCAGTTATGATATTGTTGTTGTAGTGTGCCTCTAAGCAACCAGACAAGGGCAATATACCTTCTAATAAGTTTTGAGATAAGCGTTTACTCCTTGGGTTTTCTCTCGCTATGCACTGAGTTTGATTTAAAATCCCCATAAGTTGACCTATTACTGTGATGATAATATCTTAATTCTCCAGATGTGTCGAATATGATGCTTCCCTCTAAAGTTGTTATCCCATGAAATTCCATGATCTCTCTCTATAGAATTTTACACAATTATTATGCTTGATATTAAAGACTGTATTCAGGCTCTCTTCGGTTTATGCGGTTTCTCTTTTTCCCCAATGAAGTTAGCATAACAATCCCCAGTTGAAACATCAAGGACGCAGTTTTTAATCTTCCCCGGTGAGGTCTGTATTGACACCCCCAGTTGAAGTCTCGACGACATGGTTTTCATCTTCCCCTAGTGAAGTTAGTTTTGGAATCTCAAGGTGAAGTCTAGATGATGAAACTTTGTCTTCCCTTATCAAAGTCCGTATTGGTATTCCCCTGTGAAACATAGAAGAGTTTATGATATTCCCGCAACTTTACTTATTGCTGGTCAGGTGGTTCTTTGATTGTTTTGAAGCCATGTTCTTCCTAGAAAAGTTAAGCCGTGAAATAGGACTTTGTTTCCTCTGTTAATGCTTACCCTCTTGTAGAATCTAATCTTCATCCTGCATGTGACTTGGCCGAGTGTTGTCTTCACCCAAGTTAGATTTGTCTTGTTATCCCCAGTACATTATGGTTGTTTTGTCAGCATGTACATGATAACATCCATACATTCATACAAATCATGCATACATGAATATAAAAACTCATTACTCATTTGCATTCATTGATGCTTCGTTGGCATATTATTCTCCTTGCAGAGTTATGTTACCCTCTTTCTAATGGAGTTGTTAACTTTTAAACTGAGAGTGTATATTCTTTCAATTTCCCCACTGAGTTATCCCTCGTGGAAGATTTTTGCTTCAGCCTTCCTATTCGGATTATTATCTGGATGGAGTGTGATCCCTTTTTGAGTTTATTTATCATCGGATATTGTCTTGGTTGTTTATTTCATTCCAGTTTATTACTAGTTTAAATTTGTAATCTCTGACAATATTGTTATTCTGATTTTTACGGGCTTCGAGCCTTGATTTGAGAATGTGCATTTAGTTTGCATGCAAATACTTTTTAACTCAACATGAATGTATTGGTATTTCCCCGGGAAATCAAGCTTTATTTCTCACCAGTCTTATTACAATTCCTTCTTAAACAGCAAACGACAGTTCTCTTTATTTGAGCAACATGTTTTTTCCCAATAAGCCTGTTAATGCCATAGAAGATATATTTTTTTTCAATGAATGGTAGTCTCATCATTATGGGATATAGTTCGTTGATTAAGATTGTTTTTCCAATGAATAGTAGCCTCGTCATTATGGGAGGTAGTTTGTTGTTGAGATTTACACTCCAATGAATGGTAGTCTCGTCATTATGGGAGATAGTTCGTTGTTGAGTTTGGTTGTACGTCAATGATAAAGATAGTTCATTGAAAGATTCTTACAGCAATGTTTTTACCCTTTCCAGGTGAAATATATTGGTTAAAGAAGAAACTGAGACCAGTTCGTGGCTTATGGTCAGGATCGAGGGGAAGTTTATCTAATTCTCCATCAAATGGTATCTCTTCGAGGAAGTTTCGCAAGAGAAGTTTGTTGTGAAATATTTCCAAGTGGTAGTCTCTTTATTTGAGAGGGCTTGTATTTTTACCCTTTCTAGGTGAAATATATTGGTTAAAGAAGAAGTTGAGACCAATTTGTGGCTCATAGTCAGGATCGAGGGGAAGTTTATCTGATTCTCCATCAAATGATATCTCTTCGAAGAAGTTTTACAAGAGAAGTTTGTTGTGAAATCTTTACAAGTGGTAGTCTCTTTATTCGAGATAGCTTGTGTTTTTACCCTTTCCAGGTGAAATATCTTGGTTAAAGAAGAAACTGAGACTAGTTCGTGGCTTATAGTCAAGATCTAGGGAAAGCTTATCTGATTCTCCATCAAATGGTATCTCTTCGAAGAAGTTTTACAAGAGAAGTTTGTTGTGAAATATTTGCAAGTGGTAGTCTCTTTATTTGAGATAGCTTGTATTTTTAACCTTTCCAGGTAAAATATCTTGGTTAAAGAAGAAACTGAGACCAGTTCGTGACTCATAGTCATGATTGAGGGGAAGTTTATCTGATTCTCCATCAAATGGTATCTCTTCGAAGAAGTTTTACAAGAGAAGTTTATTGTGAAATCTTTACAAGTGGTAGTCTCTTTATTTGAGATAGATTTTATTTTCACCCTTTCCAGGTGAAATATCTTGGTTAAAGAAGAAACTGAGATCCGTTTGTGGCTTATGGTCAGGATCGAGGGGAAGTTTATCTGATTCTCCACCAAATGGTATCTCTTCAAGGAAGTTTCACAAGAGAAGTTTGTTGTGAAATATTTACAAGTGGTAGTCTCTTTATTTGAGATAGCTTGTGTTTTTAACCTTTCCAGGTGAAATATCTTGGTTAAAGAAGAAACTGAGACCAGTTTGTGGCTCATAGTCAGGATCGAGGGGAAGTTTATCTGATTCTCCATCAAATGGTATCTCTTCGAAGAAGTTTTACAAGAGAAGTTTGTTTTGAAATCTTTACAAGTGGTAGTCTCTTTATTTGAGATAGCTTGTGTTTTTACCCTTTCCAGGTGAAATATCTTGGTTAAAGAAGAAACTGAGACCAGTTCGTGGCTTATGGTCAAGATCAAGGGGAAGTTTATCTGATTTTCCATCAAATGGTATCTCTTCGAGAAAGTTTTACAAGAGAAGTTTGTTGTGAAATATTTACAAGTGGTAGTCTCTTTATTTGAGATAGCTTGTATTTTTACCCTTTCCATGTGAAATATCTTGGTTAAAGAAGAAACTGAGACCAGTTCGTGGCTCATAGTCAGGATCGAGGGGAAGTTTATCTAATTCTCCATCAAATGGTATCTCTTTAAAGAAGTTTTACAAGAGAAGTTTATTGTGAAATCTCCGCAAGTGGTAGTCTCTTTATTTGAGATAGATTGTATTTTTACCCTTTCCAGGTGAAATATCTTGGTTAAAGAAGAAACTGAGACCAGTTCGTGGCTCATAGTCAGGATCGAGGGGAAGTTTATCTGATTCTCCATCAAATGGTATCTCTTCGAAGAAGTTTTACAAGACAAGTTTATTGTGAAATCTTTATAAGTGGTAGACTCTTTATTTGAGATAGCTTGTGTTTTTACCCTTTCCAAGTGAAATATCTTGGTTAAAGAAGAAACTAAGACCAGTTCGTGGCTTATGGTCAGGATCGAGGGGAAGTTTATCTGATTCTCCATCAAATGGTATTTCTTCGAGGAAGTTTTGCAAGAGAAGTTTGTTGTTAAATCTTTACAAGTGGTAGTATCTTTATTTGAGATAGCTTGTGTTTTTACCCTTTCTAAGTGAAATATATTAGTTAAAGAATAAACTGAGACCAGTTCATGGCTTATAGTCAGGATCGAGGGGAAGTTTATCTGATTCTCCATCAAATGGTATCTCTTCGAGGAAGTTTCGAAAGAGAAGTTTGTTGTGAAATCTTTGCAAGTGGTAGTCTCTTTATTTGAGATAGCTTGTATTTTTACCCTTTCGATGTGAAATATCTTGGTTAAAGAAGAAACTGAGACCAGTTCGTGGCTTATAGTCAGGATCGAGGGGAAGTTTATCTTATTCTCCATCAAATGGTATCTCTTCGAAGAAGTTTTACAAGAGAAGTTTGTTGTGAAATCTTTACAATTGGTAGTCTCTTTATTTGAGATAACTTGTATTTTTACCCTTTCCAGGTGAAATATCTTGGTTAAAGAAGAAACTGAGACCAGTTTGTGGCTTATAGTCAGGATCGAGGGGAAGCTTATCTGATTCTCCATTAAATGGAATCTCTTCGAAGAAGTTTTACAAGAGAAGTTTGTTGTGAAATCTTTGCATGTGGTAGTCTCTTTATTTGAGATAGCTTGCATTTTTACCCTTTCCAGGTGAAATATCTTGGTTAAAGAAGAAACGGAGACCAGTTCATGGCTTATGGTCAGGATCGAGGGGATGTTTATATAATTCTCCATCAAATGGTATCTCTTCGAGAAAGTTTCACAAGAGAAGTTTGTTGTGAAATCCTTACAAGTGGTACTCTCTTTATTTGAGATAGCTTGTGTTTTTACCCTTTCTAGGTGAAATATCTTGGTTAAAGAAAAAATCGAGACCAATTCGTGGCTTATGGTCAGGATCAAGGGGAAGTTTATCTGATTCTCCATCACATGGTATCTCTTCGAAGAAGTTTTGTAAGAGAAGTTTGTTGTGAAATCTTTACAAGTGGTAGTCTCTTTATTTGAGATAGCTTGTGTTTTTACCCTTTCTAGGTGAAATATCTTGGTTAAAGAAGAAACTGAGACCAGTTTGTGGCTTATGGTCAGGATCGAGGGGATGTTTATCTAATTCTCCATTAAATGGTATCTCTTCGAGGAAGTTTCGCAAGAGAAGTTTGTTGAGAAATCTTTACAAATGGTGGTCTCTTTATTTGAGATAGCTGGTATTTTTATTCGTTCTAAGTAGAATGCCAGAATTTTGGGAAGTTCGTTATTGTTCTTTGAGACATCACCTTCAGTAAAAGCTGGTGTATTCTCTTTTCTCCACCTTCAGTAAACGTTGGTGTATCTTTTGTTTCTTTACCTTCAATAAGAGTTAGTATTGTCCTATGTTTTTTCTACCTTCATTCTTTAGTGGGTAGTTCATTACCATTCTTAGGTAAGATTGATCTCTTCCTCCTCGTTGGACCTTACTCCGATTAAGTTGAGTTGTTTCCAACCATAAGTGTTAATGCCAAATCTTTGATTACCAGGCATAAGCACTGATACCAAGCATTCACTTACTAATCTAGGTATTGATGGTTATCGTCGTCTCTGATTCGGTATTCTCGTCATTGTTCCTGTTTTCGCTTTTCTGTTTTGCAGTTGCTGATCTTCTGTGTTGGTGTTACTCTCTTTTTGCTATCATCCTCTATGAGTGGATAGTTCACAGTTCTCAGTTAACCACTATTATCCTCATTTTGTTGACTTGGTTCCTTCTCGGGACTTTACCCCAGTAAAGTTGGGTCTTCTTTTCCCCAACAGAGTCAATTTGTCCCAAATAGATCCAAATTTCTATCCCCGGAGTCGTTTTGTTCTCCAGAGATTTATTATTCGGGTTGAATTCTTTTTGTTAATTCGTCGATTTTACTTTTGCTTCTCCAATGTGTGTCTTGCCCATCTGCATGAAGTTCATATGTTACATCCGTAATCATAAACATCGCATGGCATCTTAGGGCCAAAAAGAGGGCTTGTTTTATATTTAAGTATCTTCAATCGCGTCGAAACGAAGATTTTAATCTTCGTATCTCCGGATAGAAGACACTTAAATAAGGGCATTTGTTATACCCCAATTTTTGCCCCAAGATGCCATCCCCGGAAGGTGTCGTGAGTTTTTGGAAGACTTATGTAGCAAGGGTGAATAGAATAGTTTTAATTTAGATAAAGTAGTAGAATGGTTTCCATTGCCTCTTTCAGATCTTAGATTGCTTGTTAGCGAAATCATGTCTATACGTGAGAAGAATCTTTTGCATTTGGTCCCTGTAGAATTCCTGGATTAGACTATTAAAGGTTTTAGATCATCAAATACATAGAATTGAAGGTCTGTCAATTGAGGATGTTGACAATTCCAATTCATAACTAGTCTCGTCTCTTTTAGTTATGTTGGAATCCATTCATGCTGCACTGGTGGTGATGGCCCATACGGACATGCCAAAGCAAGTTCATAAAGAAGAGTTCATGGAGAGAATTTTGGAGTTTTTCCTGGCATCAGATAATGGATGTGATGTGAACATGTGATCCCTCATACCCTATTTTATACGGACCTAGTAAAAACACCACACTTGAAGTTGATGAGGAAGATGATGATATCGATTTTGGTACTTCAACAAACAAGTTCTCTAGTATGGTGAATGTTATTCTTCAGAAGTTGTGTTCTGTTCTCGGAGTACTCAAGTATTTGTTATCTATAGAGAGGTTGTCAGATAGTTGCATTTTAAAATTTGTAAAAAAAAAAGGGGGCATTGCAATATTCTTGGTTGATAACATCCAACTCTTGCAATTGAAGGCAATTGGTTTACTCAGTGCGGTATTCTATCTATACACATGATATCTCACTTATGTGTTAGATAAAATTCTAATACAAGCCATGTTACAAGTTGCAAAATTCAATATAAGTTAATAAAGCTATCAAAGTTGGGAATTTCATTACATTCTTAATCACCACGTCATGTTACAATATTGAATAAAAAACAAAGCTATAAGAGGAAAATGCAGCCTTGCGATATCAAAGCTAGTTTTCAACGTAGTTCCATCTGCTCGATATCAGACCCGCTATAAAAACCTGCATTGCAAACACGAATCTGGCCCAAAGAGGATCATGCCCTGCTTCAACCTTTTCAAACCATATGCAGACCTGCATTAGTGTGAAATCAGTGCAGGAAATTCAAAAAAATAAAAGTTTAAGAAAAAAATTTCCACGATTGATTTTACAACAAGAAAAAAATTTCCAGATTCAACCTTCACTCTCTTTTCCATATTCAACCTTCCATTCTGCTATTGATCGGAAGCCTTGATTCTCTCTTTCATCTGGAATCTTCACACTCTTCTTCATCTTCATCAAGTGACAAAACTAGAAAGAAAACTTCTCTATACTCCCTCTGAATTCAGTGTAGCATTGTCATCCTCCACATTAAATCATCTTGAGGCTTATCTAACAACCTTCAATGGTTCTTATCATCATTGCATCTTCATCAAGATTCTGCACCGCATAACATTGCAACTGCATCGATTCTGCACCATATCATTAACGAGCAACAATACTATTTCATCAAATCGGTATTGATAAAAAGTAGAATACATAATTTGAGTAAGAGGTTATCATCACCTGGATCTCGTAACTAACTCTGGATTTCTTTGACCGTTGTCCCTGTTGAAGGTCTGTCGGAGCTATTACGGTAGGTAGGCCATTCTCTTCTTGTTCTTGCACTATTCTTTATACAACGGTATCGTTTATACGCTGTTGAATGAGAGCCCTAAGTCTATGACTCAATCCCGTGTATCGTATCAGATTGATTTTGGTTGATGTTTAGTTAGGTTTTATAGTTTCTGTTAGATTTAGGTTCAAAAGGAGACGAAGGCAGGGGCGGTGGTGTTGATACGATGTGTCGTCTTAATGGCGATTCGCGATGGATTTTAATCGGGGAAGGAAGTGTGGACCGCCGTTTGAAGAGGATAAGTGAGACACGGTGGTGATTAGTGGAGTTTGTTATGGATCAAAGAACATTGAGGTGTTAATCGAGAGCTTTGAGGTTGTTTCTGAAAACCGTGAACAAAGGGGAAGATATAAAATAAGCGGCAGTGGGGTTGAAGAAGAAAGACGAGAACGGCAAGTTCTACAAGAGAACTCTGATTTTTTCTCTGGAGGTAGAAGTTGAAATGTTACAATGAATTACCCTAATCTCACCGAGGCAATACACAACGTTGGTAGATTTTTTTTCTCAGTGTTTTCTGGATTACTGGGCTGGATCTCACACCTCTTTAAGCCCATGTATTTTTGGAAAGCCAAATTCTTTAGGCCAAAAAACTGGGTTTGGACCACTCTACGCTGGGCCTGATATCCTGGCATTTTTACTGACGCAATATCCCCCTGATTTCAGTTTTACCCCCTTTTGACTCTTTCTAATTTCTTTAGTTTTAAAATTTTGTTTTCTTGTTTAATTTTCCATTTGATACAAATGGTAATAGAATATATGATAAAACAAAAAAAATGTGGAGAATTTAGATTTTTTTTTATATGATAATAAACTACAAAAAAAAAGTATTAAGGATTTTTATTTGATTGTTGGAAATTAATGCCCAATATTTTTTAGATTACTTGAGACTTGTGATTCACCTTTGCTTGTTGAGTTGAGTCTTGCGCATGTTCAGTATTTGATAAGCGGATGTGTTTTGGATTCTGATTGTGATTTATTTTTACATCGATGAAGTTTCAACACCTATTCCAAATATTCAATCTCCGACTGTTTGTTTGTTAATGCCAGCTCGCGTGAAGTATCTCGGGTTTCTTTACTTTGGTTGCGCTTTTTGCGGACATTATCGTTCATTTGGTATTATTCTGCTTCCAATTTATATTTTTGTTATTGCTGTTTAGATATCATGAGAAGTAGGAAATGAAGAGTGTGCACTCGAAGTCGTTGTTTAAAGACCTGTAGCAAGCATTCCGCACTTTGTTTATCATATATGTTGTGCTTGTGTTTGTTTCTTTTCTTGTTGATCGACAAGTCACTCAATTTTGAAATTGAGATCACGACTTCGCTCTCAGTGCATGCTCTCTATAGGACTTTATCGCTTTCCTTTATTTCTTGTTGATCGATAAGTCACTCAATTTAGAAATTGGGATCACGACTTCGCTCTCATTGTATGTTCCCTATAGGATAGTTTGTTAGACTTTCTTTGGTATGATAACTTAGGTAGGACCCCTTATTGTACGATAACATTAGGTTAGAGATAGGTTAGTCTCCCTCAGATGTTTTCTTCCCATTTTTGCATAATTTCATTTAAAACTAAAATTTCTTTTTTTTCTTGGCAAATGTATAAAAAATGCTAAGCATATAAAAATTCTTTTCATGATAAAAAATACCAACCAATCCATTTCTTTTCGCCATTCGGCTTTTCTCTTTTAAGAGCACGTTAGCTCCTTTCCACTACAGGTCATAAGTCTCCAAAGGTCGAGCAGCGGTGGAATGATCGAATGCAATATTGTTCATTTAAAAAATAAAAACAAACAAAATATATGAGCCAAACTTCGGTGCTCTGATTCCTTAAAGGGGATACGTAGGCATCTGGTCACGGGGCTCAGCCGAGCGAAAATATGTAAATATTTCCTTCTTTTCCCCGTGTTTTATTTGCATGCATTCCCTCTTAGTTTATAACTCTTAAGCATTAGATTGAACACATCCTTTGATTAGAATAACGAGAGTGGATTCCGTAGAGTACTATGGACGTGTGGGGTGCTAATACCTTCCTCTCACATAATCAACTCCCTTACCTAATCTCTCGGTCGCAAGACCTTCATTTCCCCCTTTAGGTTTTTCTTCTATGATTTTCCTTTCCCTTTTATATGGGATAAATAAATACTCGGTGGCAACTTCATTGATTTTACCGTTACAGTGGGTCATCGTACAGTCATAGAAAACAACTTGTAAGATGTTTTAGAAATTTTCCTAAGGGACTAAGATCGTTTACTAAAGGCAACATTGAAGGGTCATCGAGGGACTACGATCTTTTAATCGAGGGTCTTCACTAAAACATCTCACGTTCGAGGGATATGACTGTTTAAATTTGAGGCAAAAAGTGTGGGTTACTCTAGAGGTGCATGTGTGTAAAGTGTTTTGTTTTCATGTATATTGTCTTGAATTAGGGTTTTCTAATGTTTGATTTTAAGTCTTGTCATGTAAACCCTAATTACTAGCAATAATAAGGAAAGCGATAAATTATGGAATTTAAATGTCCTACGCTATTATAATGCTTTGGGAATTGGGGGTACATGTTTGTGAATAGGGGAAAGAAAGCAATAAAGCGTTAATCTATTACAAACCATTGAATATGAATAATAATAGAATGTACAAAATATAAAGAGGAAGAAAGAAATTGTTTTTAGGGTTTTTTATAGAAAGGTTTAACATTTTAACCTAATTTAATTAATTAATTTTAATTACAAAAGAAGTTGATTAATTTTAACAAAAGCCTAAAGTCTAAGTTAATTTAAAATGAAAATAATTGGGCCTAGGTGTCAAAATGAAAAAGGGGGTTAAAAATAAAAATGGGGCGCTGGGGCCTAAAACAGTTTTTTTGTAAAAGTCAGAAATGAAATAAAAAGAAATGAAATGGGCCTAGTCGTGTCTTAGCAAAAGGGGTGTATGAAATAAAATAATTCAGGCCCAAGATGGAGAATCAGGCATTGTTTTGATTCCATATGGCTGGCTTATGAGAGCGCACGGTGGACAAGCGCATCTGATGTGTTGGATTTGTTGACATAGTGATATGATGGTGTTGAAATGGAGGCGCATGATGGACTCTCCAAACTGGCTTGCACTAAATCTGAAATAAAAATTTATGAAATAAACAAAAGGGTGCCGTTGGGGCTCGACCCAGTCCCCTATACACTAATGCTTTACGCGCGTTTCTTCTTTCACTAGGGTGGCTGTTTCATCCGTTTATAGAACAAGTTGTAATAAATATAAAATAAACTTGGTCCTAATTGTACTTCATCTCAAACCTCGCGCCAACATCTCCATTGTTACATTTTTGAATTCCTGATCTTGCTCATTTCTCAATCATTTTCAAAAGTGTAAACATGAAACTTGCTCCATTTTTCAACACGAACTCAACCATGTAAATAAATAAAGCTATAAATAAAAGATGAACACGAATTTTGTTTGGTACCAAATAAAACCTAATTTTTTCATAAAGTTCAACTTCAAAATTCACTACAAAATAACTTGTGTTTTTCCACGTGAAAGCCACGTCGCTAACACCCAAATCACGCCACTATTCAAATTTTGCCACCTTAAGAAACATGTCGCTATATAGCGCATGGCAATCTAGTTGCGGCGTGAAAAGCATGTCACCAAGTTGCCACGTAAAATTCACGCTGCAACATACTGTATAGGATGAAAGTGTGCAGAGCAGAGCAGAGAAGAGCAGTCACATTTATATTTACGTTAGCTGTAGCGACGTGTTTTTCACGTCACTAATTAGTGACATGAAAAACACGCCTCAACTTGTTTTATTTAAAAAATATATATTTTGTGTTTTAAATATATTAATTCTGTTTTAATAATTAATATTATTTTTTGTTTTATTAAATTTATAAATTAAATATTATAATTTATTTATTAAATACAATATTATAAATCAAATTATCAAAAACAAAACTAAATATATCTAAATGTATAAATAAATATACTTAATATTATAAATTTAATAAACTCAAATTTAAATTTATAATATTTTTAAATATACAATATGATTATAAATTTATATTACACAAATAAAAAAGTAAATACAAAATAAAAATAAAACTAAGCAAAATCATTAGAGTCGTCGGAAATGTCGGGAAGAAAGTCATCATTATTTTGGTGGTTATTATTTTGGCCACCACTGTTGGGATTTCTACCAAATGCTTGCATAAATTGTCGTATTTGCTCCTCCATATCAGCTTGCCTCTTCGCCATTGCCTCAATTTGTCTATTATGTTCACCCCTCATTGCCTCCATTCGGGCATCCATTTGGGCCTTCAATGCCGCCTCACGATCTTCGGACTCGCGTCTAGCCAATTGTCTTACCAGTTCTAACTGATCTGGTGTCAAATTTGTTTGACGTGACCCTCATTCACCGTCTGCAGCTCTCTGATACAGATTTCTATCCCCACTCCTCAAGGTGCCCGCCAAATTTCCACCACCAAAAAAACACCCATTAGGCCCCTTTCCCCCAACAACTTGACTCCAAATATAGAAATCCGCATCTGGATGAACCGGTTTTTCTAGAGGAGGCGTATACTGAGGATTATGGGTCAGAAATTCTACAAGCAACACCTGATAATCCTCCAACACATACAATAAAAAAATCAAGTTAAATTTATAAGTAACATTAATGAAATTAAATGAAATAAAAATAATAATAAAAAATAAATAGCCACGTGATTGTAACGCCACAACTTATCAGTTGCCACTCAATTTTCACGCCACAACATGTCACTTGCTACATGAAAA
Organism: Vicia faba; assembly: GCA_948472305.1. NCBI lineage: Eukaryota > Viridiplantae > Streptophyta > Magnoliopsida > Fabales > Fabaceae > Vicia > Vicia faba. The sequence continues at coordinate 204,961 of CATIWC010002165.1, forward strand.
TCACGTCACAAAATTGCTTAAAAAAATATAAACATAAATTTACTTACCAGGGCTTTTTTTGTGCGCTCGTCAGTAAATCCTCCCGATTTCTTTGTCCGAGTCTCCATTATCCCACAACCTCTTCAAATCATCAATTAAAGGTTGTAAGTACACATCAATTCCGGTTTTTGGACTCGACGGTCCTGGAATGACGCACGTCAAAAACATGTATGGTTTTGTCATGCACATCTCAGGAGGGAGATTGTAAGGGGTTACAATAACTAGCCAACAAGAATACGCACTTCCGGACGCTTGGACATATGGAGCAAAACCATCAGAGCATAATCCAAGCCTGACATTTCTAGGTTCAACGGAAAAATCAGGATGTACCTCATCAAAGTGCTTCCATGCATGGCCGTCAGATGGGTGTCGCATATTGCCTGGGCTTGTTTTGTTTGTATGATGCCATGTCATTTGAATTGCACTGTGCATTGAAGAAAACATTATTTTTAACCTTGGTATTATCGGAAGATAAAACATGGACTTTACTGCTACCCGTTTTTGGTTATTGTTAATGGCTCTATTGCGAACTTTATATCTTGGACTATGACAAAACTTACATTCCTCTGACGATCCATCTTGAGTACCAAACTCGTTGTCATAAAACAACATACAACCATTAATGCAACAATCTGTCTTTCTTACTCTTAAACCCAACTCCGACACCAACTTCTTTGCATCATAGAAACTCGCAGGCAAGTTGTCTTTCGTTGCAGTTGAGTCCAACATCATTTTTGCGAAGTGCTCCAAACACTGATCAGGAACATTCTAATTTGACTTGGCGGCCAATAATCTAACACACATTGATAGCTTTGAGTCTGACGACCCCTCAAACAACAGCGTATTCATCTCATTCAACAACTGATAAAATCTCTGCACTTCCTCATTCAGCAACTCTTCCCCGTCAAAGTCTTCAGGTTGATCATAGGTCACGTTAACACCAAAAGCATCACCAACCATGTCACCTATCAGATTAAAGTTTTCTTCAAATTCCATAGGTGGTTGCATAACCGGTTGACTACTTGAAGCATCTGTGTTGCTAGTCTCTGATACATTACTCGGCAGTGTTTCACCATGATACGTCCAAACCCAATAATTTTCAATGAAACCTTTCCTATGCAAATGACGTGTTATTTCCTCTAGGTCACTAATTATATATCTACATCCACATTTAAGAAAAGGACACCTAACTCCTCCTTCACTTCGACAACGTTCCTGGGCAAACGTTCACACGATAAAACCATTAACTCCGTCTATAAAATTGGGTTTAAGTGCGCGTCTTCCTGGATATAGTCTATCGTACATCCAACTACGATAATACATATAATTTTCCATTTACTGCAAATTTATATAATCAAAACCCATTTAATTAGAAATATTAATTAATCAACTTAATAATAATCCTAAACATATACAATTAAAGATAAATATATGCTTTCAAAAATATTTATAAACTCCTAAAAATATTTAGTTATTTTTAAACACTTAAAATTTAATTTAAACACCTAAATTTTATAAACTCCTAAAAATTTAAAAACTTATTAAACTCCTAAAAATTTAATTTAAACACTTAAAATTTATAAATTCCTAAAAATATTTATTTATTTTTAAACACTTAAAATTTAATTTAAACACCTAAATTTTATAAACTCCTAAAAATTTAAAAACTTATTAAACTCCTAAAAATTTAATTTAAACACCAAAAATTTATAAACTCCTAAAAATTTAAAAACTTAAACTCCTAAAATAATTAAACTCATTCATCACAAATTAATAATTAATAATTATTATAAACTAAATAATTAAACCTAACATTTAACTCAAATACAGAAAAAATATATATATAACACCCAAATTCAACAATTTTAACCCAATGCAAATTCATGAAATTCAGAAAATATATATAACCTATTAATTAATCAAATTCAGAAAATATACTAATTTCAAAAAAAATAATTCAAGACATACCTTTTATCTTGTAACTCCTTCAATCTTCTTGTCCCTTTTTGCAATCTATACTTCTATATTCTCCTTCTCTATTCAAAGAAAAATTGAAAAAAAAATTATACTCAAATAACACATCAAAAGCTATTAACAAAGTATAAATAACATGAAATTGAAATTACCTTACAACCAATGTATGAAGATGGTAGGAATTTAAGTGTGGAGAAGAAAAATTTTTGGAGAAGAAAATGGGTATGGAGAGGAGTAGGGAAGGTTGAAGAAGAAGAATGAGAAACAGAAACGTTATTGTGTGCATTGTGGAACGTTTTGATAAATTAGATAAACCAAGTAGCGACGTGAAAATCACGCCGCAACGTTGCCACGTGATTTTCACGTCGCAACAAACTTACAATTGTTTTCTCTTCCTTCAAAACCTGAACACGCCAGTGTTGGAAGTTGTGATTTATTTAATTTTTATGATATTTTAATTAGCAACGTGAATCCCACGTCGCAACTTTTTTTAACACAAAAAAGTAACTGACACACTTAATGCTTCTGTATTATATTATTAAAACACGTTGCCACGTGATTTTCACGTCGCAACTGGCTTTATTTAGCCACATGAAAATCACGTGGCAACTTCACGTGGCTGGGTAAGCATTTTCTTGTAGTGATTCACATCACTCAAGCCACATAAATGAAAACTAAAGGAATGGTTAACTTCAGGGCAATGATGTCTACTTTTTTCATTCACAATGTAACCATTAATGAGGCTTGTAGAGAGAGTTCAAAGTTGAGAAAACTTACCTCAAAATTGGAAATCGTGTATGGAGTTTGAGCACCCCTGAAAGTGTGGTGATAATCTGGATAGATTCACTAGACTCCTAGGAAGCTAATGTAACTCTTACTTTATGCTGAGAGTGGCTGAATCTTCTTAGAGAAGTCTAGTTGCAGAGATGAGTTTTTGAGTTTGGAGGATGATGAAGATGGAGTTACAGTTATAAAACAGGGGTGGGGATGAGTTCTAAATGAAGTATGGAAGCATTGTGATTGATTAGAAATGAAACACACGATGGAATCAGGAGTTTTGAGTTTATGGTCAGAATGTGCAACAATTGAGGTTTGAAATGAAAATTCTGACTTCAGAGTATTTGAGGGTGTTTAAGGCTTGTAAACTTGTGTCTTAGCTTGAAAATACTTCTTCTATTTATAGAGGGAAGATTTTAGAGCTTGAAGTAACCAGAAATGTAGGATGAAATGTTATGGTTTGGTTCAAGGTCAAAAATCAAGTTGGATGAAAAATGATGGTTTCAAGGATCAAGTACAAGCATGTTTTGATGTTTGTTTGGTGCATCGGACTTGATTCATGCTTTTGATTTTGCTTGCAATCATAGATACAAGTTACAAGGCTCAAACACCCTCAAATGGAAAGTAAACTTGGACAATGCTTGAACCACTTGGAAAATGGATCAAACTGTCGTGTAAACATTAAATTATTGAGTGATTTGCAAGTTTTAAGGCCTGCAAAGCAAGATTATGCAGCATAGTTGGAGATTTGATCAAGTGTTCTTCACAAAAATGTACTAAAATTCAAGTTTATGATGTTCCAGATCAAGCATGATCTCTTCAAGTTCTGGGACATTTTGGAAATCTTGAAACATTGTATACCACATTCATGTTTACCACTTTGGCTAAATCAACTTGGAACCTAATGAAAATTGGCCAAGAAGTTAGGACAAAAAATCTGCCTAAACTTGTTAAAAATTTCACTAAGTGTTTATAAAAAATGTCATGACTTCATGAACCTATTCCTTCAAATCTAAGAATTTTTTGGACATCAATCCTAAGGTAAAAATTTGTATAATTCATCAAGATCTATAACTTTCATGTTGAAAGTTTTCCTTGAATCATCTTGCATCATGGTGAAAAAATGTCACGAAGTAGTGAAATTATCAAGGTTAAAAACACTTAGAATTTTTCTAAGTTTTAAAAATATTGAATTTTTGTTCACTTTCTCGAATTTCTTGATTCTTGATGATCAAGTTTGTTATTTTTGAGTGTCTTGAATAATCTTGATCTTTGAAATTCAATGTTGACCAAAAAGTCAAAGTTTGACTTTTTGTGTATTAGTTGACTTTTCATCAGTTGATCAAATTTCAACTATCAATCCATTGATCTTGAGAAATAATTTGAGCCATGAAATTAATTCAACATGTTGTGTTTGAGTCCTTGAGATCATGCTTCAAGCCATTAGGTCATGTACTAGGTCAAAAGTCAATGATCAGTCATTCTTAGTCAAAACCCTAATTTTGACAATTTTGCCCATTTGATGATTTGAATGCTTTTCTTGATAAATTGTGATCAACCCTTGATAAATTGATGAATAAAACTCCAAAATGTTGATGTTGGTCAAAAATCATGAATTTTGACTGTATATTGACCACAATTGACTTTTACCCAATACAGTTGATTTTCAGTCATCTGAGCAATTGACTGAGCAAATTTGTAGTGTAAGACTTGAAACTTGGTATGAGAAATCTTAAAGACCTATAATGAACCATGAAAGTAACTTGAAACATCAAAAGTCCAATTGTCCTTGATAAAACCAAAACCCTAATTTTGGACCCAGTGCTTAGGAGGTGAGCTTGTCTGATCAACCCTTGAGCATTTGAGATCTTTGATGAGAAGTGTCTTGAGAAAAGAGAGGGAAATTTTTGGGGTACAACATCTTCCCTATTCAATCTTCTTAAACCTAAAGAGTTAAGTTCCTAGAAATTTACACTCGCTTGTGCATGAAGTGAAAACTGTTTGTTGATTATATTGGGAATTGGCTTAGAGATGCCATTTGGAGAGATGATGGAGAGTTGTCAAAGATGGGCTTAAATATGTGATCTAAATTAATTGTTTATAGAAATATCAGAATGAGTCTATGTTCGACTGTATTTGAAGAGTGCTTTCCAGAGTGAACCTCTGGGAAAGGTGTTTAAGTAGATGCTTATCATATAGATAGTCGCCCCGTCCTGTTTCGGGAATTGATCTATAATCAAACATGTTGGTAAAACCATTGGTAATAAAGATAGTCGCCTCTTCCTATTTCGGAAATGGATCTCTATCTGACCCAAGAGAAAGAAAGATGGTTTCCCCGTCCAGTTTTGGGAGTTAATATTCAACATATTCATGTAGATAGTCGCTCTGTCCTATTTCAGGAATTGATCTACAATCAGTTTTGTTGGTAAACTGTCTTGCTTTGGGAAATCATATTGTTGGTGATAAACATAGTTGCCTCATCCTGTTTTGGGAATTGATATTTATCTGACCAAAGAGAAGAAAAAAAGGAAGATAGTTTTCTCGTCCTATTTCCGAATTAAATCTTCAATCTGTTCATGTAGATAGTCACCCCGTCCTGTTTCGAGAATTGACCCACACTCACTTTATACCATTGGTGATAAAGATAGTCACCCCGTCCTGTTTCAGGAATTAATCTTCATCAGTTTTGTTCTTCACAGATAGTTGTCCTGTCTTGTTCCAAGAATTAATCTGTGGCTGGTTATCCAGATAGTTACCCTATCTTGTATCGGGAATTAATCTGGAACCTTATTTTTGTTGGTCATCGAGATAGTTACCTTGTCTTGTTTCAGGAATTAATCTATGGCTGGTTATCCAGATAGTTTCCCTTTATTGTTTCAAGAATTAATCTGGAACATGCTTTTTGTTGGATGTTGAGATAATTACCCTATCTTGTTTCAGGAATTATTCTCTGATCTAGTCTTGTAGATAGTTTCCTTGTCTTGTTTAAGGAATTAATTTGTGGCTGGTTATCTAGATAATTTCCCTGTCTTGTTTCAGAAATTAATCCGGAACCTGCTTTTTGTTGGTCGTCGAGATAGTTGCCTTGTCTTGTTTCAGGAATTAATCTGTGGCTGGTTATCCAGATAGTTACGCTGTCTTGTTTCAGGAATTAATCTGGAACCTGCTTTTTGTTGGCTATTGAGATAGTTGCCCTGTCTTATTTCAGGAACTAATCTCTGACCTGGTCTTATAGATAGTTGCTCCGTCTTGTTTCAGGAATTAATCTACAATTTGTTGTTCGCAGATAGTTTCCCTGTCTTATTTCGGGAATTAATCTGGAACTATTGAAATTTGTTGATGATATTCATTTGTCGATTGATCTTTCCTAAAAAGGAGTAAAAGTTAGTTGTATGCAATGTCATGATGTATTAAATGAATTGCGTAATGATGTTCTCAAAATAAATGAGATTGTGTTATATGCATTTCGTATGTATATGTTATGATGTATGAATGTGAAATATTGTTGAAGTGTATCTTTGTAAGCATGTGCAGTATCTTTGTCTGGGAAAATAAATCCCTGACTATTATTGGGGATGAAGAGTATGTGTATCTTCAATCCTATCTAGAATGCTTCCGCTGGGGATTCCTGCTCACTTGTTTGAGGAAACTCTACTGGGGATGTATGGATTTTTGTTTCGGGAGTAGAGTTTACGAACATTGGTCTTCTGTTGCTCTACTGGGGAGTTTATTTCTTATATATCCTGACTGGGGATAAAATGATGGTTAAACTTCCAACTCGTCTGGGTAGAATTAATTCTTATACCCTGACTAGGCATAAAAGAGATGGATAATATTCCTACTTATCTAGGGAGGATCAAGTTAACTGGTATCTGGTCGGATTCCATGTTTTGCAGCAAGTCTCTGGGGATAGTGGCAACTTTACTGGGGAAGAGGAGTTTTCCAGTGATTTATAGTAGTCTGAGGAATAGACTCAAGTTGGGGAAATTGAATTTTTCTAGAGATAAAAACTCTGCAAGGTTTCTTTTTTCAGTTCTGGAGGACCAAACTCAGTTGTGGGAGAGAATTTCCATGAAGTTTACTAATTGGAAACTCCGTAGGTTGGTGATATGGTCGGGAAAGAGATTATGCTCCTTTATTTGCTGGAGCAATTTTTCGGGGAGATTGCGAGCAATGTGCCCTTATTTGTAAAGAATACTCTGTGGGGATAATCTCATAGAAGTGGCTTTGGAAACTTCACTGGGGATAACCTTATGAAAGGGATTCTATGGTGATTTATGGACAACTTGAGTGTCATCCCAGCTCCTATAGTTTTGAGTAAAGGTTTATTCTTGTTCTTATGCATATATTTGTTAACAGTTAATCATGTTCATATGCATATGTTCATTAAATTTTAGTCACTGGACATTTTTGCAAACAAAACAGAAAGAACAAAAAGTTTGGAGTTCAAAGTATATTTGTATTGATAATTTTCCTATAAACAGGCGATTTTGTACAAAGAGACAGAAATCCTAGTAATAGGAAGTCGTCGTGAAATGAGAAGAGTACAATGTGAAAAAAAATATAGCCATGTGGAAGTGATCTCATTTGGATTCCAACTCCGTTATTGCCCCTATGTCTTTGAACATCTCATCCCTTGCCGTCGGAAGAATTTAATTGAACCATTTGAACTTTTGACCTTGGTAATAAAGTTGGCTGTAAGTGATCCAACGGGACATAGTCGTACGCTTTAATCCCTAATTTTTCCTGGACCTCCCTTTCAAGTTTTCAGTCCACCAGGATACCCTTTTTTCCCAATCCTCCCTTTCAGGCTTTCGACTTTCCGGGTGTATAATATTTTGTATATATCCTTAATTTTTCCCGAACTCTTTTGGTTCACCGGGATGCCCTTATTTTTTTCCTAAGTCTGTCAACCTAGGGGTCATTCTCATGCATAGTATTTTTTGACTATGTCCGCATTCACAGGGTGTGGGAAATCTTCGCCATCCATAGTGGTTAGCATCATAGAACCGCCCAAGAATACTTTCTTCACAATAAATGACCCTTTATATGTGGGAGTGCATTTGCCTCTAGGATCACCTTGTGGTAGAGTGATGTGATTTATTACCAAGTCACCATCCTGGTATACCCGATGCTTGATCTTCTTGTTGAAATCTTTGATCATGCATTTCTGGTACATCTGACCATGACAAACACCTTCCGGCCTCTTTTCGTCAATCAAATTCAACTGATCCAACCTTTTCTGAGTCCATTCGTCTTCGTCTAAATATGCTTCTTTCATAATCCTTAGAGAAGGGATTTGAACTTCGACAGGCATGACAACTTCCATGCGATAGACTAAAGAGAAAGGGGTTGCCACAGTTGATGTTTGTGTCGAAGTACGATATCCATGAAGAGAAAATGGTAACATCTCATGCCAGTCCTTGTAGGTCACAGCCATCTTTTGCACAATCTTCTTTATGTTCTTGTTGACAGCTTCCACTGCGCCATTCATCTTTGGTATATATGGAAAAGTGTTGGGATGCTTGATCTTGAATTACATGCAGAGGTCAGTAATCATGACGTTGTTGAGGTTGCTACCATGGTCAGTAATGATCCTCTCAGGATACCATATTGGCAGATGAGGTTATGCTTGATGAATTGGGCCACAACGTTCTTGGTAACTGAGGCAAATGAAGTTGCTTCAACCCACTTGGTAAAATAGTCAATGGCGACAAGAATGAAATAATGTCCATTAGAGGCAGTATGCTTGACTTCTCTGATCATATCAATACCCCACATTGCAAATGGCCAAGGATCAGGCATGACATTCAAAGGAACTGGAGGCACGTGAACCTTATCAACATAAATTTGGCACTTATGGAAAGTCCTCAACTGGTGGTGACAATCAGTTTCCATGGCCGACCAATAGTAACCAGCTCTCAAAATCTTCTTGGCCATAATATATCAACTAGAATGAGTACCAAAGATGCCTTTGTGCATGTCCTTCATAATTTTATCTGCTTCCTTTTTGTCCATACAGCGGAGCATAATTGAATCATGGTTGCGCTTGTATAAGATCCCATTGCTTAGGAAGAACTTGGAAGAGAACCTTCATAGGAATTTCTTATCATTGATTGACGCTCCCTCAGGGTATTCTTGCGCTTCGAGGTACCTCTTTACTTCGTGAAACCAGGTCTTCTCTTCTACTCCATCAGTGTCAATCTCATAGCAGTGCGCCGGTTCATCAAATCTTTCGACAATAATTCTGGGAGCTTCGTTGTCCCACTTGACCTTAAACATGGATTACATGGTAGCTAAGGCATCTGCCAACTGATTTTCTTCCCTCGGAATGTGTTCAAAGGTAACCTCTTCAAAGTAAGGGATTAAGGTTAGCACAAGTTCTTTGTAAGGGATAAGATTTGGATGTTTTTTATCCCACTCTCCTTTAACTTGACTAATTACTAAAGCTGAATCTCCATATATACTTAAGAACTTGATTCTCAAGTAAATAGCAGCCTTCAGACCCAAGATGCATGCTTCATATTCGACCATGTTGTTGGTGCAGTCAAAGCAAAGTCTGGCAGTGAAAGGCGTATGGCAACCTTCAGGGGAAATGATTACAACACCAATTCCATTACCCAGTGCGTTGGAAGCTCCATCAAAAACCATAGTCCATCGAAATCCTTGCTCAGGTCCTTCATATAGTCCATGCTTTTCACAATCCGTAATCAGCATGATATTCTCGTCCTGGAATTCAAAGTTCATAGATTGGTAGTCATCCACAGCTTGATGCGCCAAATGATCTTCCATTACACTTCCTTTTATTTCTTTTTGAGTAGTGTACTGAATGTCATATTCAGTCAAGATCATTTTCCATCGGGTTATCCTTTCGGACAGAGCTGGCTTCTCAGAGATATACTTGATGGGATCCATCTTAGAGATCAATAGAGTAGTATGAGTCAACATATACTGTCTTAGTTGGCGAGCAGCCCATGCCAAAGTGCATCAAGTTTTATTGAGCAGTGAATATCTTGTTTCACAATCGGTAAAATTTTTGCTAAGGTATTACATTGCATGCTCTTTTCGACCAGACTCGTCATGTTGCCCCAGTACACACCCCCATTGAATTCTCTAACATGGTTAAGTACATGATCAGAGGTCTTTCTTCAACTGGTGGCATCAAGATTAGAAGATCTTGTAAGCATTCTTTGATCTTGACAAAAGCTATTTAACAGTCGTTATTCCATCTTAGTACTTGATCTTTCTTCAGCAGCTTGAAGAGTGGCTCACAAGTAGCAGTCAAGTGAGAGATGAATCATGCAATGTAGTTGAGTCATCCTAAGAAACCTCTAACCTCCTTTTGAGTACGAGGAGCTGGCATTTCTTGGATAGATTTGACTTTGGCAGGATCAACCTCAATACTTTTGCCACTAACAATGAAGCCTAGGAGCTTTCCAGATCTTACCCCGAAGATGCATTTGTTTGGATTCAACCTTGGTTTGTATTTCTTCAGCCTCTCAAATAGCTTGTGCAAATGATCAAGTTATTCTTCTTCAGTTTGGGATCTTGTTATCATGACATCAACATAGACTTCTATATCGTGATGGATCATGTCATGAAATAAAGTCACCATAGCCCGTTGATAAGTTACGCCTGCATTATTTAGCCCAAAAGGCATGACTTTATAACAGAAGGTGTCCCACTGTGACAAAAGTAGTTTTCTCCATGTCTTCAGGCGCCATTTTTATTTGGTTATAACCCGAGTAGCCATTCATGAAGGAGAACACCTTGTGTTGAGCAGTGTTGTCAACCAAGACATTAATATGCGGGAGCAGGAAATCATCTTTGGGGCTTGCCCTATTTAAAACCCTGTAGTCCATACACATACAGACCTTACCGTCTTTCTTCAGCACTAGAACAACATTTGCAACCCATTGGGGATACGACATCACTGCCAAGAAACCTGCATTGAAGTGTTTCATTATCTCATCCTTGATCTTCTCATACATATCAGGACGCATGCAAGAATCTTTTGTTTGATCGGAGAACAATCTTCTTTCATTGGTAGATGATAAACCACGACATCTGTATCGAGTCCTGGCATGTCTTCGTATGACCAAGTGAATACCTACACATAGTCGTGCAGCATCTGAACCAATCTGCTCTTGACACTGTCTTCCAGGTTGGCGCCAATCTTGAATTCTTTCTTATTTTCCTTGGTACCTAAGTTTATCACTTCGACCGGCTCTTCATGCGGTTGGATAGCCTTTTCCTCTGGTATTAGAAGTCTGGCGATTTCTCCAAGTATCTCACAATATTTTTCACCTACCTCTTCGGCTTGATAGATTGGATTTTCGAAGTCATAAACGACAATAGCAGAATTGTTGTCAATGAGATTCGGAGTGGATGTGGATCTGCAAATGTGTGTGTGTGTGCATGTAAGGTCACATGGCTATTCTGAAAATGCAGTAAAGTAAAAGAAAGACAAGGAGTGCATAATTTGAATGAAAAATCGTCCAATGTTTTCATTAAATGAGCATATGATATATGAAATGACAACCCTTAACAAATGGACCATTCTGCCCCGGGAAAGGCACATGGTTTAAAGTAATAAAAATAGGAAATAACAATTACTTCTGGCTAAAGGAGTTTAAGATGAAGTCTTTGGCCTTCCAATTGTTGAGTCCGCCGTTAGCAGTTGGGAATATCCAATCGTCCAAGTCACCATGATTAGCAGTGTCCTCTAGAGTGTTGACTTCATTGTTGCTAATATGGAGAGGTGGTCCCCCAGCACGAACACGACAAACCTCTTTATGAGTCCTTGAAGTGAAACCCAAACCAAACTTGTCGGATTTGTAGGGGATATCAGAAAGTTGTCCCCAAATAGTGCTACCTCCATCTTTTACCACAACCCTTGCATCCTTCAAGGAAGCCATTCTATGTGGGTTTTTAGAGGCCTAACTAATAGTAGCTTTAGCAACACCAATCGTCGGAGGTATTACCTCAAATGCTTGACAGGGGGTTTTAATGAATTCTCCACCCACTTCAACATATTTGAAAGAATTCAAATGACTAACCATATATTCTTCCTATCCACAGACGGTGACAATCTTTCCTTTCACTGGATACTTAAGCATTTGATGCAATTTAGAGGAAACTGCACCTGCCCCATGAATCCATGGGCGTCTGAGCAAGCATGAATAGGCCAAGCGAATATTCATTACATAAAATGTTGAATTGAAGACTTGAGATCCCACCTTGATCGGAAGGTCAACCTCTCTTTGGACCATCCTCTTGGAACCATCAAAGGCTCTTACCACAATATCTCTGGGTTTCAGTATCGTCCCTTCACAGTCCAATCTATCCAAAGCACCTTTGGGTAAAACATTGAGGGAGGACCCAATATCTACTAACACATGCGCCAGAGTGATGCCTTTGCATTCAATAGAGATGTGGAGAGCCTTGTTATGATTCTTCCCCACTGAAGTTAGATCTGCATCAGAAAATCCCAAGTTATTATCAACAGTTAGGCTTGCAACACAGTTCTCAAATTGATCAGCAGTGGTCTCTTGTGGTACATGGGCATTCTTTAGGAATTTCAACAAAGCTTAGGCATGTGCTTCGGAGCATAACAACTAAGACAACATGGATATTTTTTAGGGTGACTTCCCCAGTTGTTCGAATATTTTGTAGTCACTTTTTCAGATGATCTTTAGAATTTCTTCCTTCTCTTGTCTAGATGGGTCTTCAATTGTCACTTATTTTTAGGGTGCCTCCGTCAGGGAAGGCTCAATAACTTTTTCTTTACCTCGGGCATTGGCAGTTGGCCCAGTAGCAGGAATGCGAACATGTGTTGTTGTAGTTGTTGGAGGAGAGATATCCGGAGAGAAGACCCTTCCTGTCCTAGTGACCTTACTAGTTCCGACAATGTTTATAATTTCAGGCTCTTCATTTTCAATAATCCATGGCTCTTGCTTGACACCATGATAATAAACTTCTACCCCATAGTTCCAGGGAATAACTTTGTCGGAGGAATAGGAGACTGGCCCAGACATAGTGATAATCAGGGGAGCCACTCCTGGCTCAGCAGAAATCATTTTAGGGCCTTTAGAGGTGATCCTAATAGGAGTGCTGGAAATGGTGATTATAGAAACATCTCCAATGCTTTCAGGTAAACTTTTCATGGATGAAGTTTTCTCAAACAGAATTTCATGGCTATCAATCAGGTGTTGAATACCTCTCTTCAGCCATATACAACCATTAGTTTAGGAATCACAATGGTAATAGTTCTCAATGCAGCCCGTAAATAAACCAGCTCTTAACAGATTCTTCTTAACGATCATTAAGGGAGTAGTCAAATCACTGATGGTGGAAACAAAAGAGATATCGTCAATAGCATTGACACATTTACCATGATTGGGCATGGGAGAAATAATGACATTAGGGGTTTGTGGAGGGTCAAACTCAATCACTTTGCTATCAATCAAATCTTGGATCTTATTCTTTAATGCCCAAGAGTTATTGGTATCATGTCCAGGGCTATTTGAATGATAGGTGCATTTCACATTCAGATTATATTTGGGAGAGGCGGTATTTGAATTAGGATGAGGATCTCGCAGTGTTACCAAATCTTCCTTCAACAGATGTTGTAAAGCTTGAGACAGTGATACATTGATTCTAGTCAATTTCCTCCTTGGGGCATCTTGCCTTTGTTGATTGTTTGATTGTTGTGGTCGTTGAATTGGGGTCGGTTTGAAATCAATACAACTCATACTGACTGACGATGATCATTCTTGATACGACTCCTTTGTCCATAAACAACATTTGTTTCCTTCTTACCAACAAATGGTTTCTTTACAACAATAGAAGTTGAGGCCATTGGGATCTTTCCACTCTTGATTCCACTTTCAACATGTTCACCAGTCAAAATCAACTCGGTAAACCCTGACGAAGAACTCCCTATCAACAAATTAAATAATGGACCAGTCAAGGTGCCTATGAACATGTCCATTAATTCCCTGTCAGTCAAAAGGGGGTTGCACCCTTCCATCCAAGTCCCTCCATTTTTGAGCATACTCCTTAAAGCCTTTGCTCGAGCCCATAGTCATATTTTGTAATTGCACGTGAGTTTGTGCAAGATCATCATTGTATTGGTATTGTCTATAGAAGGCATAAGCCAAATCCTTCCATGTGTGGATATCAGTCCCTTCTAGTTGATAGAACTATTCCAACTGTGTTCACATAAGCTTTCCTGGAAGAAGTGCACCCATAACTCTGTATCGGTGGTGTATGGATGATTCTTGCGGACATAAGACCTCAGATGCATCTTGGGACAGGAGACCCTATCGTATTTGGAGAAGACATGGACTTTGAATTTGTGGGGAATGACCACCCCAGGGACCAAACCTAAGTCTCCAAAGTCCAAACTAGGCACTGTTTGGATCTCTACAGCCTTAAGTCGGTCTTCCAGTTGTTTGTATTTTTCATTCGTCGGTGGGTACTGCTCTTCGGAGTAGTCTTCGTCTTTAATAATCTGGTTATTTCCACCCCCAGCCTTGGTGCTTCTAACATCCTCGTCTTGATTGTCTTCTTCCTCAGAAGAAGCCTTTTCTATTTGAGCCAGTCGGGCGAGCTCCTTGAACCTTCTTCCCATGTTGAGAATAACAGCCCGTTTCCTGGTCTTCTTTTTTGTGGCAAAGAGTGCCATCATTTCTTGCTATCCTTTAGCTAAGTTGAGGAGATTCTCTTGGAATTGTGCGTGTTCAGTTTGTAGATCTTTGACGGTTTGCTTTATAGCCATCTTATACTGAAATAAATAGTAAAAAGATGAGGAAACTTGTATCGAAAAACCCGCTTACGATATGATGCATGTTATGTGGATGCAATGTTTTCAAGGACCTCAAGAGATTTAAATTTGCTAGCCAAAAAGGAAACTGAAATAACAATTGTATTAGTAAGTTCAAAAGTTACAATTTCCCCTTGGGCTTACAATAGGAAATCAAAAAGGTCTCAAAGAGACAACAAAATGAACTCCTAAAACAAAAGACTCAAGTCTCCCACTGGCGTTTCCTCTTTGGTGCAATGTATGCATTTAGGCTTTGCTCCTCGTGAAGTTGCCTTGTGAGCTCCAACACTTTCTTCTCACTTGCATAGAATCAAGCTTCAAAGGTGTCTCGTTCCCCCTTGAGTTGAATCCACGATCTCTGCAATTCCTTGAGGTCGGTAGGCATGTCAGGATGGAGAATCGTATGAGGAATATCTCCTTCGGCAACAGGCTCCACAACTATTGGTAGAAAATAGCTGGATATGGCATCATGAGATTTCGAGCGCGAGCTCGCACCCATTTGAGATAAGGCTCCAAAGGGATGGAGTTCTTATGTCCCAAAGTCTTTCTATTAACCTTTCTTACCATGCCCCAAGCATGTACAAACCTTCGATGATAACCTTGAACATTGTTCTCGTAGTCGAACATAATACCTTGAATGAGTGCGTCGTGGGGACTATCTCTTCGATCATAGCCAAATTGTTGTGGATCTAGAGAAGGGTTGTAAGTAATACGTCCCCTAATTCCCAAGAGTTTAACATTAGGGAACTCCCCACAAAGGTCAATATAGTAATGTCCTCTTGAGATCGAGAAAACCAATAGATATTTGCATGAGAAAGCGAAATTATCCTTTGCGACCACCTCAAGCCTTACTCATTCTTCAATACTGATCGGGGAAGGTGCGAAATAAACCACCTAGACAGCAAAGATAAGCAACACATAAGAGTCCACCACTTCCTCATAGTGCGAGTATGAAGAGAGTTCAAAACATCTCCAAGTAATATGGGCACAGGGTTACGAGTAAGGAAAATTTTGACAGCATTCACATCTATGAGTTGGTCAGGGTTAGTAAAAAGCACCAACCTATAGATTAGAAGATCCAAGATCTCATCGAAAGCTTGTAAATCTATAGCATCCCAAAATATTTAAGCTTTCTCCATCAGGAATTTAGCCAAAAAGCCTTTGACCCCCACTTCTTGTCTCCCAATTGGCTATAATGTCAGAACTCTTCAAATGTAAGGCCTTGGCAATAACTTCAGGTCTTGGAGTTTCCTCTAAACCAGTGAAGGGTATTTGATCAAGAACAAATACTCCTACTAGTTGAGAGAATTATTCCATTGTGGGAACCAATTGATAATCGGGAAAGGTGAAACAATGATGTACATGGTCAAAGAACTGAAAGAGAACCCATATCATGTCTTCTTCAAAGCTTGAGGTAACCAGATTGAGAAGTCGACCATATATTTTGGTGAAAGGAGAATTTTCAGGAACCCTTGACCCTAACTCTTTGAGTTGAGGAGGCACCCTTACAAAGTTGATTCAAATGCTATTTCTATGAGCGAAATCACTATCCTATAAAACAGAGCAAAGATAAATCACTAGGTCCTTGAAATGGTTAGTGAAAATGCTATGGCATGATGCTATGATGTTATGAACAAATAATTACACACAAAAAAGCACACAAGGCCTTAGGTTTAGGCTTTCATGGGGTTTATAGGTAAGTACCCTCTTGAAGTTTAGTTGGTTCAACCTGTCCTAAAAGGAGAAACCGGGTTCTAGGAGCCTCAATATCACTGATCTTTCTTCATTGGGCATTGTTTTAGCTCGAGCATCTAAATTGTGGCCAAAATATCCCAAAAGTTCAATCTCAATGAGTGTAGCATCGAGTATCAACCAACTTTAGTCTTGCACCAAAGCCAGCTATCACACTACTTTCTAATGGCCAAGTTGTTCAACTAAGGTTCTACGGTCAGTTAGTGCTTCATGACACCATACAACGGCCCCGTATTCTCCTTGACTAGACTCAAGGGACACCGATACCAACAAATGTGTCCCACTAACATAGCCATCGCTTCAACCATGTCGATATTACACTGCATAGTCCCAATGATCTATTGCTACTTACCTAATATGCCTCAGATCCGGGTATAGGATCTATACAAGAAATAAACCCAAGCATAACCCACAAATGTAAAGTAAACAAGGCAAACAAGTAAAGCAAATAAAGGTGATCTAGATCTTAAGGTAACCCAACTTTTAGTTTATCTTCCCAGCAGAGTCGTCAGTTCTGTAATACGGTAGGAGAACTGATTTGGGTGTTTTGAGTTTGATCGCAAATTTTGTGCAAGAGTCGCCACCGACTTTTCTTTAATCTAATAAAGGAAAGGGTGAAAATAATAGGAAATACATTTTGAGAATTTTCTTGAGTTCGGGGGGTAGGTTATAAAAAGGGAAGGTGTTAGCACCCTTTTCATCCGTAGTTATCTACGGGCTCTTAATTATTTGATCACTTAAAAATGTTTTGTGCTTGTGTATGTTGAAAGATGTTTTTGAAGATGTTTTGAAAGTGCTAATTTTGCAATGATTCTCGTATCGTTGAGAATGTGTACAAAATGTTTGTTTTTGGAAATATTTTGAAAAAACGCCTTAGTGCGGCAATTTTGCAATGATTCTCGTATCGTTGAGAATGTATAGAAAATGTTTGTTTTGAAAATATTTGTTTGAAAAGAGAGTGTTTGAAAAGATGTTTGTTTTTGAAAGTGTGAGGTGTGAAAATGGTTTTAATTTGTGAGCAAGAAATTACGAGAAATCCACCTACTCAACCAGTCTTTGTTCTTTTCCTCCTCCTTTAGATAGTGCTTGTCTACCATTAGTTAGTAGGAAGCCATATCATTGGATATGAGGGACAGGCGTGGGTCATCGTACAATCATAGAAAGCAACTTGTAAGATGTTTTAGAAATTATCATAAGGGACTAAGATCGTTTGCCGAAGGCAACATTTAAGGGTCATCGAGGGACTACGATCTTTTAATCGAGGGTCTTTGCTAAAACATCTCACGTTCGAGGGACGTGACTGTTTAAATCTGAGGTAACAAGTGTGGGTTACCCTAGAGGTGCATGTGTGTATAGTGTTTTATTTTCATGTATATTGTCTTGAATTAGGGTTTTCTAATGTTTGATTTTAAGTCTTGTCATGCAAACCCTAATTACTAGCAATAATAATTAAAGCGATAAATTGCAGAATTTAAATGTCCTACGATATTACAATGCTTTGGGAATCGGGGATACATGTTTGTGAATATGGGGAAGAAAGAAATAAATCCCAAATTATCTATTACAAACCATTGAATATGAATAATAATAGAATGTATAAAATGTAAAGAGGCGGAAAGAAATTGTTTTTAGGGTTTTTGATAGAAAGGTTTAATATTTTAACCTAATTAATTTAATTAGTTTTAATTACAAAAGAAGTTGATTAATTTTAACAAAAGCCTAAAGTCTAAGTTAATTTAAAATAAAGAAGAAAATAAACCTAAGTCTAATAATCTTGTTTAGAAAATAATTTGAATGTTAATGCTAATTTGTAATAAAATAATGAAATTTAATTTAATCAAATAAAATTCCTAAATTAAAACATTTTAAATTTAATTTAAGAAAATATATTTTTTGGTATTTTTTTGTTTAGATAAAATAAATAAATAAATTAAAATAAATAAAATATAAAAGAAATAAAATTAATTGGGCCTGGGTGTCAAAAAGAAAAAGGGGGTTAAAAAGAAAAATAGGGCGCTGGGACCCGAAACAATTTTTTTTTTTGTAAAAGTCAGAAATGAAATAAAAAGAAAAGAAATTGGCCTGGTGGTGTCTTAGAAAAAGGGGTGTATGAAAGAAAATAATCCAGGCCCAAGATGGAGAACCCAGACGTTGTTTTGATTCCATATGACTAGCTTGTGAAGCTCATGGTGGACAAGTGCATCTGATGTGTTGGATTTGTTGACATATTGACATTATGGTGTTGAAATGGGGGCGCATGATGGACTCTCCCAACCTACTTTCACTGAATCTGAAATAAAAAATTATGAAATAAACAAAAGGGTTCCGTTGGGGCTCGAACCCAGGCCCTTATACACTAATGCCTTACACACGCTTCTTCTGCCACTGGAGTGGTTGTTTCATCCGTTTATAGAACAAGTTGTAATAAATATAAAATAAACTTGGCCCTGACTATACTTCATCCCTAACCTCGCGCCATCATCTCCATTGTTACATTTTTGAATTTCTGATCTTGCTCATTTCTCAACCATTTTCAAAAGTGTAAATATGAAACTTGCCCCATTTTCAACACGAACTTAACCATGTAAATAACTAAAGCTATAAATCAAAGATGAACATGAATTTTGTTTAGTACCAAATAAAACCTAATTTTTTAAGAGAGTTCAACTTTAAAATTCACATCACTCAGGAAACTTAAATGAAAACTAAAGGCATGGTTAGCTTTAGGGCAATGATGTCTACTTTTTTAATTCACAAAGTAACCATTAATGAGGCTTGTAGAGAGAGTTCAAAGTTGAGAAAACTTACCTGAAAATTGGAATCGTGTATGGAATTTGAGCATCCCTAGAAGTTTGGTGATGATCTGGATAGCTTCACTGGACTCCTATGAAGCTAATGCAACTCTTACTTTATGCTGAGAGTGGCTGAATCTTCTTGGAGAAGTCAAGTTGTATATATATGAGTTTTTGAGTTTGGAGGATGATGAAGATGGAGTTACAGTTATAAAACAGGGGTGGGGATGAGTTCTAAATTAAGTATGGAAGCTTTGTGATTGATTATAAATGAAAATGCACGATGGAATTAGGAGTTATGAGTTTATGGTCAGAATGTGCAATAATGGAGGTTTGAAATGAAAATTCTGACTTCAGAGTATTTAAGGGTGTTTCAAGGCTTTTAAACTCGTGTCTTAGCTTGAAAATACTTCTTCTATTTATAGAGGGAATATTTTAGAGATTTAAGTAACCAGAAATGTAAGATGACATGTTATGGTTTGGTTGAAGGTGAAAAATCAAGTTGGATGAAAAATGATGGTTTCAAGGATCAAGTACAAGCATGTTCTGATGTTTGTTGGGTGTAGGGGACCTTATTCATGCTTTTTATTTTGCTTGCAATTAGATATATAAGTTACAAGGCTCAATGCATTGACAATTTGCATATTGCTTTATTTTTCAAAATGGAAGTGTGACCCTTCTTCCTTAAATGGCAAGTCAACTTGGACAATGCTTGAACCACTTGGATAATGGATCAAACAGTTGTGTAAAACATTAAATTATTTAGTTGTTTTCAAGTTTGAAGGCCTTTAAAGAAATATTATGTAGCATAGTTGAAGATTTGATCAAGTGTCTTCACAAAAATGACCTAAAATTCAAGTTTATGATGCCATCTTCATCTCTTCGAAACATCTAGCTCAAGCATGATCTCTTCAAGTTATTGGACATTTTGGAAAGCTTGAAACATTTTCTACCACATTAATGTTGACCACTTTGGCTAAATCAACTTGGAACCTGATGAAAATTGGCCAAGAAGTTAGGACAAAAAAATCTGCCTAAACTTGTTAAAAATTTCACTAAGTGTTTATAAAAAATGTCATGACTTCATGAACCTATATCTTCAAATCTAAGAATTTTTTGGACATCAAACCTAAGGTAAAAATTTTTATAATTCATCAAGATCTACAACTTTCATGTTGAAAGTTTTCCTTGAATCATCTTGCATCATGGTGAAAAAATGTCACGAAGTAGTGAAATTATTAAGGTTAAAAACACTTAGAATTTTTCTTATTAAAAATATTGACTTTTTTGTTGACTTTCTTGACTTTATTGATTCTTGATGATCAATTTTGTTATTTTTGAGTGTCTTGATGAATCTTGATCTTGGAAATTCAATGTTGACCAAAAAGTCAAAGTTTGACTTTTTATGTATTAATTGACTTTTCATCAGTTGATCAAATTTCAACTATCAATCCATTGATCTTGAGAAATGATTTGAGCCATGAAATTAAGTCAACATGTTGTGTTTTAGTCCTTGAGATCATGCTTCAAGCCATTAGGTCATGTACTAGGTCAAAAGTCAATGATCAACCATTCTCAATCAAAACCCTAATTTTGAAAATTTTGCCCCTTTGATGATTTGAATGCTTTTCTTGAGGAATTATGATGAAACATTGATCAATTGATAAATATAACTTCAAAATGTTGATTTTGGCCAAAAATCATGAATTTTGACAATATGTTGACCACATTTGACTTTTATCCAATATAGTTGATTTTCAGTCATCTGAGCCATTGGCTGAGCAAATTTTTAGTGTAAGACTTGAAACTTGGTATGAGAAATCTTAAAGACCTATAATGAACCATGAAAGTCACTTGAAGCATCAAAAGTCCAATTGTCCTTGAGAAAACGAAAACCCTAATTTTAGACCCAGTGCTTAGGAGGTGAGCTTGTTTGATCAACCCTTGAGAACCCTTGAGCATTTGAGATCTTTGATGAGAAGTGTCTTGAGAAAAGAGAGGAAAAATTTTGGGGCACAACACCCCCTATTTAGGAGATTCCCATAAAGGACCGCTTTTGATTAAACTAATTTTTGAGATCTCCTTGATGCTAAGTATTGTTTCATATATAAAAGTGTACGCTTTGAAAAGTAGTTCTTAGTAATGCACATGCAAGTTTTAAAATTGAAGGTTGAATAGAAATGGATGATTACAGATGGATATTCGAAGAGGCTAAGTGGTTAGCAATAATTTTAACAAAAATAGGAGTCAGTTAACACAAATCTTATTGAGTATGCTTTCATGTTTAACCTTGATTCAATTAGGACTTTTGAAGGTTGTAACGTGGCCATGGATCGTGGTTTAAGAAACAAAGGATATAAAGATCAAAATTTATTTATCCCACCCAATTCTCCTTGATGTTCTCCAATCCTAAGTTCAAATAATGCAACATATGCGTTCAATCTCTAAGAGAAATTTTGTAGTCGCGCAGATGATGAGATGCGTAGATAAAGACCCAAGCACCGATGAAAAGCATTGATAAGATCCAAGCGTTGATAAGATGCCTTGATGATTCTTGAGGTAGCCGTCACAAGATTGTTCTCCAATTTATTTTTTTAATCCTTTATTTTTGCACAGGCCGATTCTTTTGAATCTGGTCCGTCGGGATGCCCTAACTTTTTCCTAAGTAAAGTTATTTTATTGTTACTTGACTTAGCGTGCTTTCTTGTTTTGAATTTCTTTTTTTTTTTTGCTTTTGATTTTGAAAATTTGTGACTGCCTATGTTGATATTGTAAGCTTCATCTTTATCGTTTCCTCGATCTTAAAGGATGTTAGAGGAAGAAGATGTCGTGAACTTTGTATTTATTGATTGCTTCCTCAATCTTTATTGATATGCAAGGAAAAGGATGTGCTTGAATCTTTTCTTAGACGGTTTCGATTCTCTTGGGATTTGAATGCATCGTCGAATTAATTGAAATCTACCATGCCCCTGGTTAAAATTAAGGGTTTTTCTAGAAAATAAAACTCTAACTCCTGGCTTGAGGGGGTTTACTACAGATTAACTCCTTATTTCTCCATTGTTTAGGATTTGAAATAATGCCTTACATCGACAACTCGATCTTACCACTAAAAGCGTACATTAACAAATTCTTGTTATTTTTAACTTTCGTCATCCTCCCTGAAATTTTGTTAAAGTTAGAAGATGAAAATGGAGATTTGAAATGAAAAAGTCGTCGATTAGTTTTTTGCAAATGAAAAAACGATGGTAAATGGAAGAGTGAAACGAATAGACCGACTTCAAAACATGCATGCTCATTTTATTAAAATCACTAATCAAAAGATACAAATTTACATCAAATACAACTTAGCAACATAGAAATTACAATTTGAAATTGACAAAGTCTAATGATCCTATGGAAGAGCTTCTTTGTTAATCCACTTGACTTTAGGAGATATACTTCTTAGTTCTTGGATTGTTGAATTAAATGGGTGACCTTTATCCTTTCTTTTGTTGGGCATACCTCTTTTACTAATAGGGCAATTACTATTGTTGATGTAGGAGAGTTACCCTTAGTAGTGGCATCTGAGGCGTTGTGTAGGCTCGTAGTTGTCATGGTGATAGACTGCCATCTCTTTCCAATAAGACTTGTATCTCTTGAATTTCTCGATAGCTTTTTTAGTTCAATTGCAAGTATTGGAAAACCTGCTAGCAGATGATAGTTGGATAATGGTCGAAAGTGGAGATGGATTTGAACCTTATGCAAATGTATGTATGGGATGTATGGAAATGCATGGGTATGCAATTTTTTATTTATTTTTAGGGTATGCTAAAAAGTTTCATGGAGATGCAATGAAATGTGAAGTTAGAATAAAGATAAACCTAAGGACACCATACACGGGTTTTAGGGATATATATATATATATATATATATATATATATATATATATATATATATATATATATATATATATATATATATATATATATATATATATATATATATATATATATATATATATATATATATATATATATATATAATGTGAAACCCCTACAATCTAGGGATTATTATACACCAAAGGAACCCGTACAAGCTAGGGGTTAAGACAAACAAAAGATAACCCAACAGGCTAGGGATTATGACTTACAAAAATAACCCCTACAGGCTAGAGATTATAACAAACTTAAGGGAATCCCTATGGACCTAAAGGTTGTAATTGACAAACTGAAACTCTTGTGGGTTTAGGATAGTGAATTCCCTATACGGTTTTAGGGTATGTGAATACCCTATACCGGTTTTGGGATAGATATAGTGGTGAGGATACCCTTATGAGTTAAGAGGATATGATGTTGATAGAATAACCTATAGGGGAGTTCATATAAAGGTTCTTAGTTTTTCTATCCTTCCCCATAAGGTGGCTTCCTTAAGGGTATCATGGATTACACTAGAGGGAAAGACACAAGGGCCTCTCTTAAGTGGAGACTCATTGTAGACCGAAACTTTCGTCTCTAAGGTCGTACAAGATTTCACCATGAGATTTTGGTTTAAGGGTTATACAAAAGTCATAGGTTTTATTCCAAAGTCCTACCCCCCGAAGAGGATACCTCTTGAGACATATTTCTTTTTTGGAATTTCACCGACTCTAGGTGAAGTCGTCACAAAAACTCATAGGGATGATGTATCCCCTTGGCCAATAGACGAACTTTCTTTCTAAGATTTTGAAAACATTTTTTTAAAATAAAATCTTGCCAACAAGTAAATGACAATAATAAAATAACAATAAACAAGATTAAATAAATAAATAAATGAAGAAAATATAGAAACAAATACCAAAAATAAGAAAAACCCTAAAACCAAAAGGAGAGACTTCTAAGCCCTAGGGTTGAGTCCCCAGCAGGGTCGCCAACTATAATAACCGGAAAAAAAATATGAGAGTCTCCACCATTAAATTTTATCCAGAGACATGAATATAACGAAATAATCCTAATTGATGATACATAGATTCTAAGTTCTTGACTCACTTTAGACGAAGGGAAGGTGTTAGGAACCCTTCATCTACCAAATTCACAAGGTAACTAGGGTTTAGATTTAAGGTTTAAGAATAGGGTTTTAATTTTTTAGTTAGGGGAAAAAAGGGTTTTAGTCTTTTAATTAGGGGAACTCATCACGATTTTAGTTGTATGCCTAGGTATCCTCTTATGAGGAATCAGAGTCCCAATTCGTAGCTCGTAGTAATGGTTGGTGTTTTTTTTATAGGATTGTGTAGAATTGATTTTGAATCATCCTTGAACCTTGTTTGGGATATAAGTTGAGTGATTGTAGACGTAGTTCGCAGTTAATTTTGAAAGTAATTTTATTCAATCCTTTTTTCGAAAATAATCTTTTAGTTTTTGTTATGTTAGTAGAAAATAGTTTGATTGTTGGTTATCTATTTTAGTGTGGGGATATTAAGGTCTAAGTTCAGAAATTGAACCCGACACAATTAAGTAGTGGGGTTTAGTAAAATCTTTGTAAAATATTAAATTAATTTATTTGATTATAAAAAGTGTTTGTACAAGATTAACAGTATTACTTACAAGTGATGTGAGAGATTAATTGAAAAACTAAATTATGTATAAAGTATTATTTTTCTTAAATAACGTAATTGAAATTGATTTTTTTCACTTTTGTATTATTTAAATATTTAGAAACACATAACCTAACTAACTAAGAATTAATTTTTTTGTATTTTTATTTTTATATAACCTAAATAACCTACCTTAAAAAGTTACCTAGCTAAAATCCTAATGAAATTAGCCTATCGTAAACAAATTAATTATTTAAGAGAATAGTTTAAAAGAAAGAAAAAAATTTGTATTTTAATTACTATAAATAAAACTAACAAAATAATCTATTAACAAAACAAACTAAAATAAAAAGGATTATATACGTGAACTTAATAGAAATAGGTCTTAAGGCCTCCAAGAAAATAATTAATTTTTCTTAAGATACTTGTCAGTAATAATAATAATAATATATAAAAAAAATAAAAACAAACATGTACGAAGAGGGAGTCGTGAACGCTGCCGAGGCAGCGGTTGAGGATGTTGGATCAGAAGGGCTGAAGAGTTATTGGAAATTTTTGGATCTGTTTCTCAGAGTTTTTGTTGAGAAACGATGGAATAAACCAAAAATAAGAGAAAGATTGAGATTGTGAAATTGTGGATTTCTTGGATGAAAAATAGTGTGAAATAACGACCTATTTATAGTGATAATTAGGTAAACAAATTAGGAAAATAAAATTGATTGGCAAATCAGATCTTCCCTGGTCAGTAAGCTGACCAATCAGAAATTGGTTATGACACAAATTGACACCAATTGACCAATAAGAAACAACTAATCAGAAAAAGGAAATATTTTTGGTATTTATTATAACTTTTGCACTCAATTTTGGTAAAAATTGTATAAAATCAAATAAATGATTATTTTTTAAAAATTCCATAATAAAAAATACGAAAATTAATATTTAAATATTAAAAAATGATTTTTTTGTGATTTTGGAAATAATTAAAAATAGAAATGGTTAGTAACAAATAAATAAAAATATCCAAAGTGCACCAATTGAGATTTGAACCCTTGACCATATGCTTCCAAGCTACGCTTCCTTACAAATTGTGCTATGTTATTTATTTGAAATAAAAAGTCAATTAAAAGTATATGAAGACGAGCAATTAAAAATACAAATAATCTGAAATAAATTATTATATTTTTAAATAGACTTGAAAACAAATTTTTATTAAACCCAAAATGTCAAGGTAACCCAAAAGAGCTTTATAAAACTCTAAGCTTAAAAATAATTTTGATTGAAGCACCAAGGCGGGCAAATTTGGAGTGTGACACATGGGACAGGCATCCTTATTACATAGGTATTATACCCCAAAATTTTCCCTCACATTTTTCTTCAAGACTTTCTCATGAGGTTCTCCTTTGCTCAAGGATGCTCAAGAGTTGATCAGACAAATTCTTCTCCTAGGCAATGGATCCATAACTAGGGTTTCATCTTGCACAAGGAAGAATGAATTTCAAGGGTCTCAAGTGGTTTCCATGTTTCTCCATAGGTCTTCAAAAATTCTCATGTCAAGTTTCAAGCCTTGCATCACAAGTTTGCTTAGTAAATTGTTCAGATGATTGAAAATCAACTATATTGGGTAAAAAGTCAATTATGGTCAACATGCAGTCAAGCTTCGAGATTTTTAGTCAACATCAACATTTTGAAGTGATATTCATCATTCGATCAAGGATTGATCATGATTCCTCAAGAAAAACCCTCAAATCATCAAAAGTCAAAAGTTGCCAAATTAGGGTTTCTTTAGGAGAAGTCAATTGAATTTTGACCAAGCATAACTTTCACATGCTTCATTAACTTTTCCCCAACCAAAGCCCATTTTGAAGTAAATTCAATTCTCTATAACTTTGTATATGTATGCTCAAGTCCAAAAAGTGCTTCATTTGAAAGATATGAGTCCATACATTATATGTCATTTCAAAAGTAAAAAAAAGACACTTTTTGTCAAGGCAACTTACATCAAGGTAAAATCTCCAAATGAAAAAATTATAAAAATAGAAATTGAAGAGGACATCTTGATATTTCCAAAAAGTCCTAGATCACCTTCAAAAGATGAAAATTGAGAGATTTATGACCAGTGCAAGTTGGGAAATTTTGAGAAAATGCATGAAGTGTAAAATGAGCTAACTTGAAATTTTGAACTAGTGGACCTAACTTTTGATGTTCAAACATGTCCACAATGTGTTATAAGACCTCTAAATCCATTCATATATTTTTTATGATTTTTATTTCTTTTATTTGAAATTTTATTCATTTAAATGCAAGTAAATCAAATAAAAGATAAAATCATTGGGCCAAGGTGCATGGGCTTTTGATTTAAATCACATGGAGGCCCAAGAACACATGACTAACATGCCAAAATTGTGAAAATATATTGGAAACAATAATCTTCAAGTTTAGAATGTTTTTAAAACAATTTTGGAGAGATTTCAATGTGTTTTTTTACAATGAATTGTGACATAATGGTACAAGATTCTTGTCTTGTTCTTATTCCATTTCATTCCTCTATAAATACATGCAATATACTCAAGTGCAAAGGATACAAAAAGGCTACCTCACGAACCACTTCAAAAATCTCTCAAAATTCTCAAGAAAAGTACAAATTCGTATCACACGATTCCGACCACTCTCAAGCGGTTCCAAGCATTCCATCACACTCCTGAAGGTCCCAGGAGCCTGTTCCAATCCTTACTCACTCTTAAGTGATCCCAAGACGTGCCAACCAAGTGGCTCTGGCTTGATAATGTTCTTCAATATCAAACTTTTCATCCATGCTATATAAATTAATTCTAAGTATATATATATATATATATATATATATATATATATATATATATATATATATATATATATATGTGTGTGTGTGTGTGTGTGTGTGTGTGTGTGTGTGTGTGTGTGTGTGTGTGTGTGTGTGTGTGTGTGTGTGTGTGTGTGTGTGTGTGTGTGTGTGTGTGTGTGTGTGTGTGTTTA
Organism: Vicia faba; assembly: GCA_948472305.1. Lineage (NCBI taxonomy): Eukaryota > Viridiplantae > Streptophyta > Magnoliopsida > Fabales > Fabaceae > Vicia > Vicia faba. Next base: position 232,679 of record CATIWC010002165.1, read on the forward strand.
TAATGATGTCTGGAACAGTTTGGAACCATAGTTTTTTTTAGATTTGATGCAGGAACAACAATCCACCATTGTTAGGGAAACATTTCGATGAAGCTTCGGATCCATAACTGCGGTCACTTTTAGACCAAACTAACCTCACCACCAGATTTACAAGGTCCAAATTAGTGGATCTTAGTGGTTTGATTTTGTTGTTTGAATCTTTTTATCAATAATCAATTTTGATATTTTTTAATTAAATATAATTAACATTTTTCTTTATTAAAATTAATTAGAAACAAGTAGGTTTTAATTATTTAATTAACACCAAACTATTTTCCATTAAAATACAAAAAAAAAACATTTCTTTTCTAACATTTTCTCTTATTTATTTTTTACTATTTAAAATTCCTAGAGAAATTGTATAGGTCGTGAAGTTTAAAGGTAATAACTTAGATTTAGATTCTCGCACTCTTTCCTAATTATCTAACTGTACCAAAATCCTGTAATAGTTGTAGGCCTTTACTTTCTCGCACTTTACTTTTCACACCTTTATTTTTCTGCATTTATAATTATATGTTTGTATATATAACTGTTAACAAATAAGCTTTTATGGAAAGATTTAAAATCAATGGTAGATAACTCCTAACTAATCAAGATAATATAACTGAACTGAACACACTATGCACACGTACACCTCTAGGGTAACCTCCCTTGTTTCCTTCGGATAAAAAACAGTCATACCCCTCGAACGTAGAGATACCATTAGCAAAAACTCTCAGTTAAAAATCATCATAAAGATCATAGTCCCTCGATGACCCATCGATACTGCCTTCGGTAAATGATTTTGCCCCTCGATGTTGCCTACGAATACATGATGATAGTCCCTTCAAATTGCTAAAGGTATCCTTATATGTTGCTTTTATGACTGTATGATGACCCGCGTCCGTCCCTCAAACATCCAACGATAGGGCTTCCTACTAATCAATGGTAGGATAGAACTATCTAAAGGAAGAGGAAAAGAAAAAAAAGACTTTTGAGTAGGTAGATAATTCTTAATCGCTTGCTCGCGAACATTTCAAAACATTTTTCACACAATACACTTCTCTTCTGAATTTTTTTCAAAACAAACACTTTATATGTGTTCTCAACGATACGGGAATCATTACCAAGTTTGCCGAAAGAAAAGTCGGTGGAGACTTCTGCTATCTGTAACATTTGCGATTAAACGCAAAACCAAAAGTAAGTTCTCCCACCGTATTACAATAGGTAACCTCTCTACATCTTAACCATCTGCGATCCCTTACAAGGACACCCTTCAAAAGCATATGAGGCTGCATAAATCATTTATTAGGGCTCTTCGATCCAGAATCAACCTATACTTATCAACTCATCCATCTGATAAATTTCGACAGCATGGATCAAGCATATCTCAAAAAGCCCAATTACTCATGTTAGACTCTACATACCTATAAATCGTGTAATATAGATTTGTTAATAATTGAGTTAATATCGGTCATGTTAGACGCTATAAACTTATAATTGTGCATTATAATGTCGGTAATAGCTGCCTCTAGTGGGTTTTTTCTGGGGGGGGGGGGGGGGGGGGGGGAGGAGGGATGAAAATTTTACGCACCAAAACTTATCATAATTTATCATCGAATCTACTATTAAAATAAATAATAAACAAATAAATAAATAATTTTACATGTAAATATTTCGTAGTGTCGGTCCTGCGCGACACTTGTTTTTTAATTAATTAATTATTTATATTAAATAAATTTAATGCATACTTAGCATTGGTTCGGGCTGATGCTACCTTAAATATTGTAATTAAAATAATAAGACATATGCTCTTTACAAATTATCGTCGGTTTGGAGGACATATAATCAACGCTAATAGCATCAGAGTTGGGGACGACGCTAAATGCTTACAACTAAAGCGTGATTTTCTTGTAGTGTAAGGGGTATCGACTAGTGAGTAGACATAGGGTGTAGAGACAAGTGATTTCTCCATTACAATAGATTTTCATCAAGGTTCCCTGAGCCCCTACCTTTTTACTTTAATTTTGGATGTGCTCACATAACACATTCAAAATCTAGCATCCAGATGCATGTTTTTTACAGATGATATAATCCTACTTGGAGAGTCGAAAGAGATTTTAATGAGAGGTTGAAGTATTGAAGACAAGATTTAAAAACGCATGGCTTTTGCCTAAGAAAAAGTAAAACAAAGTATATGGAATGTAAGTACAACAAAAGGAGAAATGTTTCTAATCTAGAGGTAAAAGTTGAAGACTATAACATTTCTTAAGTCACTCTGTTTAAATATCTTGGGTATGTGATTCAAAGTGATGGAGAAATAAAATGAGATATAAACTATTGAATTCAAGTAGGGTGGCTAAAATGGAGAGAGCTTCATGGATTTTATGTAACACAAATTATCGCTCAAGCTGAAGAGAAAATTTTATCGGACTGCGGTAAGACCTACGATGATGTACTAGACAGAATATTAGACGGTTAAGAATCAACACGGGAATAAAGTTAGTGTAATAGATGAGGATATTGCATTTGATATGTGGTAAGAATATACATGATAAGATTAGAAATAAAAGTATTAGAGAGAGAATGTTGGTGTAACACATATATTAAATAAGATGGTGGTAAAAAGACTTAAATAATTTGTACAAATAAAAATAAAATCGGTAGATTCTATGATAAGGAGAGAGTAAATCAAATGGAAAAGAGTTAAATAGCTAGGGTAGATTTAAAAATTATAAGAGAAGTTATTAAGAAAAATTTAAAAATTAATAATTTTGAGGTAAACATGATCTTGGATAGAGTATTGAGTATTATTGTGAAAGTTGATCTATGAAGTTGATTTCACTTTGTGGGATAAAGTTTGATTGTTATTGTAGTAACAATAAATCATTTTTTTTATAAATACATTAAATAATGTGATTGCATAGAAATTAATTTTTTTTAAAGAATTATTTTGTAGTTAAAATAATTTATTAATGATATATCTAAAATGATAGAAGGATGTGTTAGTTTGTTGTAACTTGTAAAATAATCTTTCTAGTTCAAATTATGCCTTAACTATCAAATGCTTTCATTTTCTTTTGCTTTTCAATAACTATAATTAATTATCATTTTACTACCTAAATAATTATCACAAAACAAGATGCACCCATGCTAGTTACAACTTGCTACAGTCGAGCGACTAATTTGACTAATCAATATCATTCTTTTTATAATAGACAAGTCACGTAATAAATTCATTGAATAACTAATATATCTAATATATTTATAATTTAAATATATTAAATATTTAATAAATTTAAAATATAAATTGTCTCTTATAAAAAATAAGAGAGAGATATTTAATATGAGCCGTAGCTTCACATCAAATTATTCAAATCAATTGTTAACATCTACAAAGCAAAAGGACCATTATTAGTCTAATAATTGTGTTTATGTACTAATATAACTAATTAAATCACGTGAGTTAGTTTCTTAACTTGTCATTATTCTATCGATAATCTCATGTTAATTACTGTCAAGTGCTAGATTAGAAAATGACACACGTTAACATATCCTTTGAGGTGCTTATAACTATTCATTATTACATGCAACAAGTATATATTAATTAATGCATGTCTTTCTTCAAAAAAAAAAGCAAGATTAAAATATACACGTCTTTATCAAAAAAAAAATTATCATTTTATATATACGTACTTAACACTTATTATATGCTCTGTTTTGGTTAACATCATGCTTTGTTACTTTTAGTTTAAGAAAATTTTATTAATTTTTAAAAAAATAAAAGAAGATAATTAATTGGATATATAATCATAATCGGTCCAACAAAATTATTATTTGAAAGTAAAATTTAAAATGAAATTGTTAAAAAATGACAACAATAAAGTTAATCAACTATCAAACAAAGATTAAAGAATGCATAGACACTATCTAATTTACCCTTTCCCCTAAATTAAATTTACACTAACATTTTCTCTATTATAATTAACTAATACAATTTTTTCAACCAATGTAAATCAACTAGGATGCGAGAAGGCGGAACTAATTAATACAACTTCATGGCACAAATGAAAGTCTTCACTATTACCCAATAAACAATCCCCTTCAATTCACAATATTTTTCTGAAAGAGTACCGTAATAACCGTTAAAAAAAATATAGAGTTGTCACCATTAACTTTTATCTTAAGAAAGGAGATATAACAGATAATCTTAATTTAATCAGAGATTCTAAGTTGTTGACTCGCTTCAGATAAAAGAAAGTTGTTAGGCACTCTTCATCTACATTGTTCAAAAGAATACTAGGATTTAAGTTTACGGTTTAAGAATAGGGTTTTAGCTTTTTTAGTTAGAGGAACTCGCCATAGTTTTTTAAGTCGTGTGCCTACGTGTCCTCTTATGAGGAATCAAAATCTCAATTTATAGTCCGTAGTTTGTTGGTGTTTTTTTTTTTTATAAGATTGCGTAGAATAACTTTCGAATTTATCCTTAAACCTTGTCTAGGTTTGAAGGTTGAGTGATCGTAGATGCAGTTCGCGGTTAATTTTGAAAGTAATTCTCCTTAATCATTTATTGAAAATTTTCTTGAGGTTTTGATTATGTTAATGGAAAAATTGTTTGATCGTCAATTAGTTGTTTTGAATTTTGATTTGATTAAAAAATATGATAAGACACAGAGCAGATGGAGTCAATAAAGTCTACTCATAACGTGACCAGATATTAACCACGTGTCAATCGTCATAAAGGATACGGAGGAAGTCTGATAAAATCCTCCTCATCACGTGATCAGATATTGGTCACGTGTCGTTCTTGGGTGAATTGTGTGATTTTTAATATCTTTGCAAAATATTAAATTAATTTGTCTGGTGGATACAAAATTTGTCAATCCTGTTATTTATGAAATTGTTTAAATTAATTTAATTGAAAAAAATGTTTTTTTTATTCTTATTATTCTTAGTATTTTTTTTATCACATTATTATTTTTAGTATTTTTGATATTTCTTAAATGATAAAATTAAATTAAATTTAAGGCTAATCTAACCCAAATAGAAAGAAACCACTTAAAAAGAATTCTAACATTTTTTTAGCTATATTAGAAGTAAAACAAAACTATGTGTGTATACAACAGTAAGGTCGAAGTTAGCAGTAACCATCAAAATTAATTTTTAAATAAAACACAATAGACATTTAACAATTTTCATAATAAATGATAAAGATAGTATCGTCGGAGGGATAAAAATAACGCAGTAGTGTTAGTAAAAACACTCTTAATGGTCCAAAGCCCATGCTTATGATACAAGCCCTAATTACCTTTAAAAATCACAACTAAATAGAATAATAATTAACAAATAAATAATAAAGAAACATACTACAAGAAAGGGTGAACCAGCACTGACTCCTCCCATGGAGAGATTTCTTTGATTTTCAACATAGCAAAACTATGGCCAATCATCTTATGACACATGTTATTTTAAATTAAAATTAAAGAAACAACAAAAACACATAATATATTAAAATGAGTTTAGAAACAATTTTACCTCTATTCCCTTTTAAGATGAAAGTTTCCCTTTTCTTTCATATTCTAACAACTCCTTGTTGTTAGTGCGTGGGACACTTTTAGTAAGGAGAGAAAGAGAAAATAATAAAGGAAATAAAGATTTGTATTATTGAATTGTACAAATAATAAGACACACTATAACTATTTATATACAACTCTAATTGAGTTTGGGCTAACAAAACTTGGATTATATTTAAATATTAAATCTAATCAAATATAATTTAATATTTCAACACACCCATAATCCAAGTTGTCGAACATCCTCAAAAATAGTCAACCTGAATTATTCCAAATTTCTTTCTCAAATTCAAGAATCTGTCGATCTTCAATCCTTTGGTGAAAATGTCGCCCAACTGTGGTTCACTTGAGCAATGCCTAACTTCAAGTTCACCTTGATTTACTTTTTCCCTCAGGAAGTGAAACCTTACTTCGATATGTTTACTTCTTCCTTGTAGAATTGGATTCTTCGCCAGATTTATGGTTGACTTGTTGTCGATTTGCAATACTAGAGGTTTCTTCACTTCGACAGTCATTTCTTCAAGTATAGATCTGATCCAAATTGCTTGACACGCAGCATAGGATCCTGCTATATATTCAGCTTCACACGATGACAATGCCACCACAGGTTGCTTCTTCGAACACCATGATATTGGGGCACCAAATACTTGAAAGAAATATCCAGTTATTCTTCTTCGATCTTCCTTATCTCCACACCAATCAACATCTGAAAAACAATTAACTATCACTTCTTTGCCTTAAGAATCTCATCGAAATAATATTCCATAATTTATTGAACCCTTCGAATATCTCAGGATTCTTCTTGCAGCCTTCATATATGACACTCTTGGTTCACCCATATATCTGCTTACTAATATGACTGCAGAACCTATATCAGGTCGAATGTTTCACACATACCTCAGAGATCCCACAATTTACTTGAACAAAGTTGTTTCGACTTTGTCTTCCTCTCCATTCTTCTCCAACTTCACATTTGATTTGACAGGTGAGGATGCAGGATTCAAATCATCCATTCTGAATCTCTTGAGTATCTCTTTGAAATACTTTCTTTGATGTAGCACCATATCTTGCTTCGACATTTGAAATTGCATGCCTAGAAAATAAGACAATTTTTCTAGATCCGACATTTCAAATTCCTTCGTCATTAGCTCTTTGAACTTTGACAAGTTTTCCAAACTATTTCCAGTTACTAGCAAGTCATCAATATACAAGCAGCTGATTGTTATATCTTGTGCTACAACCTAACATAGACACCATACTTTGATTTGCATTTGACAAATCTCAATTCGACTAAGTATGAGTCGACCTTCTCGTTCCATGCCCTAGGTGCCTGCTTAAGGCCATAGAGCACTTTGTGCAATCTATATACTTGTTTCCTTTTGAATCACAAACCCAGAAGGTTGTGTGACATAAACTTCTTTGTCTAAAGAACCATTCAAAAATGTTGATTTCACATCTAGATGGAATGTCGACCAGCCTTGGTTGCATGCCAATGCTACCACTAGTCGAACAGTCTCTAATCTTGCTATTGGGGCAAATACTTCAAAGTAGTCGAGTCCTTCTCTTTGAAGAAAACCTCGAGCTACAAATCTTTCTTTATGTCTTGCTATCGACCCATCTACATTGTGTTTTAACTTGAACACCTACTTTACTTTGATAACTTTTGTATATGCTGGTGTGATCGGTGGATCTGGAACTGACTGTTTAACGCTGGTTCGCGAAATGTCGCGGAAGCAAGAGTCGCCACCGTCTTTTATTTTCTCCAACATGGACAGGACAAAAGCACAGCAAAATTCCTTATGAGATAGTTTCTCGGTTCGGAAGGTAGATTTATAGAAAGGGAAGGTGTTAGCACCCTTTCTATCCATGGTTATCCATGGGCTCTTAGATACTTGCTCATTTGTGTTTTCAAAATGTTTGTTTGCTTTTCAAGTGTGAGTGGGTTTGAAAAAGTTTCTTTGAAAGTTTCAGATCGACTCTTGTATCAGTCCTCAAGAGTGTTTGAAAAATCGTTTTGAAAGCTTTTTGAAAAGTGTCGGTGTGAAAATAAGTTTTGATTTGTTTTGAATTAGAGCAAGTATCTATGAGTCATCTACCTACCCTAAGGAATTAGGCTGTGTAAATGTCCTTAAGGTAGTGCCATCCCACCATTGAGAGGTAGGTAGCACCACCGTTGGAGGTGTTCAGGTCAATTCGTTTGTAGGGACAGTGTGGCCACCAGAGCAACAGTAGGACACCTTAGAAGCTACCCTTATGCCATGGGTCATGGACATAAGGACTTACTAAAACGTCCTATACTCGACGACCACGTTTCGAAGGTAAGGCAATAGTGAGGCGTACCCTAAGAGTGGTGTGTGAATTTGTGTGTTGTTTTCATGTTAATATTTGTCTTTGATCCGGCATTGGTGAGCTACGAGTTATTTTTAATTGTCATGCATTCTTTCATACAAGTTAACAGTTAAAGGGGGTGCGGAAAATAAATTGCGGAAACATAAATCTTACGCTATTACAAGGCGCGGGTCTATACATCGCCAAATTTTTACAAAGACCCGTTTTAAGTAAATAAGTGCGGAAAATAAAAAACAGTAAAAGGTCCTATTTACTATTACATATCCGGAGCAATTACATAATAATCGAACAAATTAAATACGCGCGAATAAAGAAAAGGAAATTAATTTTTTGTCTTTTTTTTGGTAATTAAATGAAATTAAAAATTAATTAATGACTAATTAATTATTTTAATTACAAGAAAATATTTTTTGTTTTTTTTTATATTTTATGAAATAAAATAAAAAAAGAAATAAAATTCTAGGTTAACCTAAATCTAAATCTATTTTAATTATTAAAATGTTAAAATGGCCTAACTAAAAACTAGTTCAATTATGATTTATTTACAAAATAATAAATAATAATAATAAAAGTGTTAATTATATTTTTTGGTTTTTTATGAAAATGTTAGTTAAATTAATTTAATGATAGAGTAATTTTTTTGTGTTTTTTGGATTAATTTTGATAATTAAAAGCAAAATAAAAGTCAAATTAATGATTATTTAACAATTAATTAAAATATGCATGCAAAAATATTATTTTTAATGTCAAAAATTAAATAAACATTTTTCTGATTAAAATGCAAAAGGAAAATATTTTTGTGAGTTTTTAAATGCATGAGAAAATTATTTGAACATAAATTAAATTAGAATAAAAATATAAAATAAAGGAAAAATAAAGGAAACAAGTTAATTATGGAAAAGGTGGAAAAAGGCCAGAACCAGGACTTGAACTCGTGCCCTCTGGGAATATCCACTGATGCGTTGCCATATGAGTTGTATGCTTTAATTGAAATAGCAATAAGCAACTAATATTATATGGACAAGCAAGCGAATCCTGGAAAAACGCGCGCGAAATTTTGAATGATCCAACGCCTGCTTGCCACGTCTGTCTTCTTCTCCGTTTGTCCCTGTAACATAAATAAATAGCGGGGGTTTTAAACCCCCCCAAAACACAGGCCTGTAAATAATAGCGATTAGCACATGTTTGAACATAAATTGAGCGCGATGGATCCGTTTGCTTCGTCTCATCCCTCTCGATTCAACCATGGTGGTCTGAGGTTCCAATTTTGCAGTATGGGGAAATCCCTAATTTGAAGCTTGAAAAAACCTAAAATGTTTCAATGGTGAATCATGCTATAACGCATTAGAATGCAATTGAATCATCCTATTAGCTTCAGAAAGCCCCTAGCAACACAAAACAACAAAGGAAATGGGTCAAATGCTTATGAAATGTGATATACGATTTTGAAAAATGAAGCAAACTGGAAGAGGTCTATGGCACGATTTCTTGAGTGATTGTGCTTGGTTATGATTGCCAAAGCTTCCTAGGGATGCCAGGAATATGTTTGGATTGGAATGGAGGCTTGAGAGACGCTACAACTAGGTTTTCAGATTTGCTTTTTTGCTTGAAAATTTGAAAATGCGTTTGGCCGTTTCGGAGCTTTTTTGGTCGTGAATCTGTTTGTGATGGCTTGCATACATGTTATGTAATGTGTTTTGATCAGAGTTAAGGCCAATAACACAATGCATTCATGCTTGGGATTTTCCATAAACTCCATTGAAGCACTTTCTATTTTTGAGCCAAAATTTGAATTCTTGCTTCATTTAGGCCCTTGCACGAAATTGGAATGGTCATGATGGTGATTCAAAGTTATTCAACACAAAATATTCCCTTTTATTAATTTTTCTTGATTTTTATTTGATTTTAAAAGATTTAAAATGAATAAAATCAAATAAAAATGGAAAAATTAATTTTAAATCTTGAAATAATTTGTGGGACACGTGGGAAGCATGGCCAAGCTGAATCAAGTGGAAAAAGTGGGCCCCTTTTGTCAAAAATGAAGTTTCAAGGATAATTGATTTTGGCCATTTCACAAAAATTTCCCAACTTCTCCAATGCATATCTTGCTCAATTTTGAAGTTATGAACATGTTCTTGGACATTTTGGAAAGGTCTTGAAGTCCTCTAACCAATGTCTTTGGTCCCATGTCATTTTGATTTACCAATCTCAAGTTATGGTCTTTGACTTAAAGTCCCTTTTTATTGACTTTTGAAAATGACCTATAATGTTGAAATTGATAACTTTTTGTGAGAGCATTTCTTGGACTTGGAATGTGAAGATGAGTTGTAGGAAATTTCCTCCCCTTCAAGATGAGCATTGGATGGGATTTTTTTGATGAACCATGAAAACGTTATGCCTTGGTCAAGTTACAGTTGACTTTTCAGCTGTCCAAAAATAAAAACTTTTGACACCTTGATGATTTTTGAGCCATTCTTGTGAAATCATGGTCAAGATTTGACCAAATGATGATTGTGGCTTCAAAACGAGATGTTGACCAAAAATTTTGACTTTTGACTGCCAAATGACCATTTTACCCCTACAGTTGATTGTGAAGCAATTAGGGTTTTTGACTGTGCAACTTGACCTCGTGAGCCTTGAAACTTGACATGTAGGTGCTTGACAATGTTTATGAGCATATGGGACTTGATTGAGCCCTTAGAAACCTCAACTTCCTTGCAGGAACTTAAACCCTAATTTGACTGGCTTAAGAGGATGGTTGACTGTGTAGCCCTTGAGTAGACTTTGAACCATTTGAGGTGATGCTTGTCAAAACTTTGAAGAATATGGGAGGGAAAATTTTGGGGTACAACAGTTTCCCCTGTTCAATCTTCTTAGACCTGAGGATGTAGATTGGCTTGCGTGCCTTTCGTAATCTAAAGGTGGAAGATGATTGAACACTAGAGTGCCCAGAAATTTGCACTCACATAGTAGAGTATCAGCAGTGTGATAGCGGGAATGGGCTTACAGATGCCATTTGGAGAGATGGTGGATAGGAGGATGGGCTTATAGATGCCATATGGAGGTGTGACAGAACCTTGTCGGGAATGGGCTTATAGATGCCATTTGGAACTGTTGGTAAGTGGATGGGCTTATAGATGCCATCTAGGTGTCGATCGCGTAAGAGATTCCTTAGCGAGAACTTGCATACCTGAGAAAGAAAAAATAATTACCTGGCCTGTTACAGGAGTTGATCTTCAAACTCTTTATGTAGATGTGCCCTGGCCGGATACAGGAATCGAATCTTTAAACTCTTCAGACGTGCCCTGGCAAGATACAGGAATCGAGTCCGGAGAATATAGTCGTCAACAGATACACCCTGGCAAGATACAGGAATCAGATCTTCGAACTCTTCAGACGTGCCCTAGCAGGATATAGGAATCGAGTCTGGTAATGTAGTCGTCAACAGATACACCCTGGCAAGATACAAGAATCGGATCTTCGAACTCTTCAGACGTGCCCTGGCAGGATACAGGAATCGAGTCTGGTAATGTAGTCGTCAACAGATATACCCTGGCAAGATACAGGAATCGGATCTTCGAACTCTTCAGACGTGCCCTGGCAGGATACAGGAATCGAGTCTGGTAATATAATCGTCAACAGATACACCCTGGCAAGATACAGGAATCAGATCTTCAAACTCTTCAGACGTGCCCTGGCAGGATACAGGAATCGAGTCTGGTAATGTAGTCGTCAACAGATACACCCTGGCAAGATACAGGAATCGGATCTTCGAACTCTTCAGACGTGCCCTGGCAAGTTACAGGAATCAAGTCTGGTAATGTAGTCGTCAACAGATACACCCTGGCAAGATACAGGAATCAGATCTTCAAACTCTTCAGACGTGCCCTGGCAGGATACAGGAATCGAGTCTGGTAATGTAGTCGTCAACAGATACACCCTGGCAAGATACAGGAATCGGATCTTCGAACTCTTCAGACGTGCCCTGGCAGGATACAGGAATCGAGTCTGGTAATGTAGTCGTCAACAGATACACCCTGGCAAGATACAGGAATCGGATCTTCGAACTCTTCAGACGTGCCCTGGCAGGATACAGGAATCGAGTCTGGTAATGTAGTCGTCAACAGATACACCCTGGCAAGATACAGGAATCGGATCTTCTAACTCTTCAGACGTGCCCTGGAAAGTTACAGGAATCGAGTCTGGTAATGTAGTCGTCAACAGATACACCCTGGCAAGATACAGGAATCGGATCTTCGAACTCTTCAGACGTGCCCTGGCAGGATACAGGAATCGAGTCTAGTAATGTAGTCGTCAACAGATACACCCTGGCAAGATACAGGAATCGGATCTTCGAACTCTTCAGACGTGCCCTGGCAGGATACAGGAATCGAGTCTGGTAATGTAGTCGTCAACAGATACACCCTGGCAAGATACAGGAATCGGATCTTCGAACCCTTCAGACGTGCCCTGGCAAGATACAGGAATCGAGTCTGGAATTAGTCGTCAACAGATACACCCTGGCAAGATACAGGAATCGGATCTTTAGTTGCGACCTTTGATAGTAATTATCTTTGTATTAACCTTTGTCCTGAAAAGACAAAACGTTAGTTGTATGCGATGTCATGATGTATGACGTGCGTGATGTTCTCAGAATAAGTGAGATTATATGTTCATGATGCGTATGCGCATGCTATAATGTATGAAGATGTGATGTTTATGAAATGTGTCTTCGTCTAGGAAAATAGATCCTTGACGGATGCCGGGAAGTCAAATCCTGGGCTGATGTTGAAGAGTAGAGCTTTTCGTCTCCGCTGGGGATGATGGTTGCAAGAATACCGGTAGGAGAAGATGACTTCGTTGGGGAATAAACTTGGAGATTACTCTACGGGGGAAAATTATTCTAGCGATCTTGCTGGGGAACAATACTCTGTGGGAAGAGAGGTACTTTGCTGAGATGTTGATGATAACTCCGCTGGGGATACCATTGTTGTTCTGTTGGAAGATTTGATGAACTCCGCTGGGGATAGGAAGAGCTTCGCCGAGGACGATCTTTCCGTGGTTTTTAGCTGAGGATAACCCAGTTATATCCTGGTGGGGAAATAACCTTTGAATAAGACTGGGGAGACGCATTCGCTCTGCAGGGGATAAGCTTCCAGAATCTACTGGGGATAAGCTTACTACTGGGGAGATTGATTGAACTCTCCTGGGGGAACCTTCGGACTGGACTCTCCTGGGGAAATTTTTGAATATACTGGGGAAGTGGCTCCATTGAATGTCTGGTGAACCGCCGGGGAACAATCTCAGGTCAAGACTGCCGAGGATGCTTGTTAAGAATGTTTGTAGACTCCGCTGAGGAATGTTGAGATCTGCTGGGGATACCCAACTTCCTTAAGGCTGATAGAGTAGACTAACTCTGCTTGGGGAGAGTGTTGCTGACTTGTTGGCTCACTCTCTGGGGAATTAAGATATCTTGGTTACATTCTTCAGCCGAACTTACCTTGGTACCTGGGTGGACATAGCAATTAGATCGCTCAGACAACTCATTATTGCCCCTGTTTCTAATGTCACCTATAATTAATCCTTTGTTTTGCATGCAAATATTTATAAGTTAGCAATTAGTGTCAAATGCATATATCAAAAATTGAACATTGGACGTTCTTCGCAAAACAAAACAGAAAAAGGAAAAAGCAATTGGCAATTGGTCTGAACTGTGAATTTGTATTTATTTTTGAATTTGCCTGTGAATAGGCGTTTATGTACAAGAGGCTGACGTCCTTGTAAGAGAACGCCGCCGATCAACAGAGTTTATACAATTTTGTACAAAGGGAAAACAAAGCAGCTATGTGAAAAGAACAATCCCACTGGGTTCCAACTCTATTATCGCCTTTATATCTTCAAGCGTCTCATTACTTTGCTGCTCGGTTGAAGATGAAGCTGATTAATGAATGCCGTCTGAACTTGATGTTGATACTGGATTCTGGATGCAAGGTGATCCAATAAGACATAGTATTACGCTTTAATCCCTAACTTTTGCCTGGACTGCCCTTTCGGGTTTTCAGTCCACCGGGATACCCATTTTTGCCCAAGCCGGCTTTTCAGGTTTTCGACTTGCCGGGTGTACAGATTTTTTCATTTCATCCCTCATTTTGCCCGAACCCTTTTGGTTCGCCGGGAAGCCCTAATTTTTGCCTAGGTATGTCAACCTAGCGGGTCTTTTATCATGCGTAGTATCTTTTTACTATGTCTGCATTGGTGGGGTGAGGAAGGTCGTCACCGTCCATGGTAGTTAGGATCATGGCTCCTCCTGAGAACACATGTTTAACCACAAATGACCCTTCGTACGTGGGGGTCCATTTTCCCCTGGGATCACTCTGAGGAAGGATGATGCGCTTGATTACCAGATCCCTAACTTGATACTCTTGTGGTCTGACCTTTTTGTTAAATGCCCTGATCATCCGTTTTTGGTACGTTTGACCATGACATATAGCAGTGAGTCTCTTTTCATCAATTAGATTTAACTGATCAAGTCGTGTCTGGATCTAATCATCTTCGCTCAGATCTGCATTCTTCATTATCCGGAGAGAGGGTATCTGCACCTCAATCGGTAAGACTGCCTTCATGCCGTAGACCAAGGAAAAAGGTGTTGCCCCGGTTGACGTTCTTGCTGAGGTACGGTACCCATGAAGAGCGAACGGTAACATCTCATGCCAATCTTTATAGGTCACTGTCATCTTCTGCACAAGCTTCTTGATATTCTTATTTGCCGCTTCTACAGCCCCATTCATCTTCGGTCGGTAAGGAGAAGAGTTGTGGTGTTGTATCTTGAACTGCTCGCAGAGCTCAGTGATCATCTTGTTATTAAGATTGGTACCGTTGTCCGTAATGATCCTTTCCGGGACGCCGTATCGACAGATCAGGTTGTGTCGAATGAACCGTGCCACAACATTCTTGGTTACCGTAGCGTAGGAAGCTGCTTCCACCCACTTTGTAAAGTAATCAATCGCCACCAGGATGAAGCGATGCCCGTTGGATGTCGTAGGTTTAATCTCGCCGATCATATCAATACCCCACATTGCAAAAGGCCAAGGTGCTGTCAAGACATTCAGAGGGACTGGAGGAACGTGCACCTTATCTGCATAAATTTGGCATTTATGACATGTCCGAGAATGTTGGTAACAGTCAGCTTCCATTGTGGACCAGAAATATCCTGCCCGAAGGATCTTCTTTGCCATGGTGTGTCCACTGGAATGCGTTCCGAAGGTACCTTCATGTAGCTCTACCATGATCCTTTCTGCTTCATCTTTGTCCACACAACGCAGTAAGGTTGAATCATGGTTTCTCTTGTACAGAATGCCATTGCTGAGGAAGAACTTCGCTGCGAACCTTCTCAGAAACTTCTTGTCGTTGACAGATGCACCTTCAGGATATTCTTGAGCTTCCAGATATCTCTTCACCTCATGATACCAGGGTTTTTCAGTCACTACCTCATCCTCAAGATCACAACAGTATGCCGGTTCGTCCAGTTTCTAGATAATGACCCGGGGGGCCTCATTGTCCCATTTGACTTTGAACATGGAAGACATCGTAGCTAACGCGTTCGCCAACTGATTCTCCTCTCTCGGGAAGTGTTCAAAAGTTATCTCTGTGAAATGAGGGATCAATGTCAACACACATTCTCTGTAAGGAATAAGATTCGGATGTTTCGTATCCCACTCGCCTTTGATCTGATTGATCACGAGAGAGGAATCTCCAAAGACACTCAGAAACTTGATCCTTAAGTCAATCGCAGCTTGAAGACCCATGATGCATGCCTCATACTCCGCCATGTTGTTGGTGCAGTTGAAACATAGTCGGGCAGTAAGTGGAGTATGAGTGCCTTGAGGGGATATGATCACAGCGCCGATACTGTTACCCAAAGCGTTGGAGGCTCCGTCAAAGTGCATAGACCATCAGGATCCTTCCTCAGGTCCTTCATCCGGTCCAGGTACTTCAAAATCAGTCACTATCATGATGCTCTCGTTAGGAAACTCAAAGTTCATTGACTGGTAGTCATCTACTGCCTGGTGTGCCAAGTGGTCTGCCAATACACTTCCTTTGATAGCTTTCTGAGTCGTGTACTGGATGTCGTATTCCGTCAAGATCATCTGCCATCTTGCTATTCTCCCAGACAGAGCAGGCTTTTCGAATATGTACTTTATTGGATCCATCTTTGAGATCAACAAGGTAGTGTGAGTCAGCATATACTGTCTCAGCCGGCGAGCAGCCCATACCAAAGCGTAGCAAGTTTTCTCGAGCAATGAGTATCGGGTCTCACAGTCGGTAAACTTTTTGCTAAGCTAATAAATGGCGTGCTCTTTTCGGCCAGACTCGTCATGCTGCCCCAGCACACACCCCATTGAGTTGTCAAGTATTGTCAAGTATAGTATTAGAGGTCTCCCTTCAACCGGTGGCATAAGAATGGGTGGTTCTTGAAGATACTCTTTGATTCTGTCGAAAGCGGCCTGACATTCATCATTCCAACGTACCACTTGATCTTTCTTCAGTAGCTTGAAGATTGGTTCACAGGTAGCAGCTAGATGTGAGATGAATCGGGCAATGTAATTCAGACGTCCTAGAAAGCCTCTGACTTCTTTCTCTGTCTTGGGAACTGGCATCTCTTGAATGGCTTTAACCTTGGCAGGGTCCACTTGAATACCCTTGTCACTTACGACGAAGCCTAGCAATTTTCCAGATCTTACCCCGAAGGTGCACTTGTTTGGGTTCAACCTCAACTTGTATAACTTCAGACGGTCAAACAGTTTTTGCAGATGGTCAAGGTGTTCCTCCTCAGTTTGAGACCTTGCAATCATATCGTCGACATATACTTCAATCTCATGATGGATCATGTCATGAAACAAAGCAACCATAGCACGTTGGTAGGTTGCCCCAACATTTTTCAACCCGAACGGCATGACCTTATAGCAGAAGGTGCCCCACTGAGTAACAAAGGTAGTCTTTTCCATATCTTCAGGAGCCATCTTGATCTGATTATAACCTGAAAAGCCGTCCATGAAGGAGAACACTTTGTGCTGAGCAGTATTGTCAACCAGAACGTCGATGTGAGGTAGGGGGAAGTCATCCTTGGGGCTTGCCCTGTTCAGATCCCTGTAATCGACACACATTCTGACCTTACCATCTTTCTTCGGTACCGGCACCACATTGGAAACCCACTGAGGGTAAGAAGTCACTGCTAGAAACCCGACATCAAATTGCTTCATAACCTCAGCTTTGATCTTCTCGGACATCTCTGGACGCATACGGCGGACCTTTTGTTTAACCGGAGGGCAGTCTTCCTTGGTAGGCAAATGATGAACTACGATGTCGGTATCCAACCCAGGCATGTCTTCGTAAGACCAGGCAAAGATTTCCATGTAGTCATGCAGCATCTGGATCAGCCGTTGTTTCACACTGAGCTCTAGATTGGCACCAATCTTGACTTCCTTTCTGTCTGTCTCAGTACCCAGATTTACTGTTTCCACTGGCTCTTCATGTGGTTGAATGGCCCTCTCTTCCTGGAGTAACAGTCTTGCAAGTTCGCCAGGCACTTCGCAATCATCTTCACCTTCGTCTTCGGCTAAGTTGATCGGATTTTCGAAGTCATAACTGGCAGTAGCAGAGTTGTTACCAGTGAGATCCAGAGTGGATTGAAACCTGTACGAGTGTGTGTGTGTAAATACAGCTGTTTTGTAATATATAAAGAAAGAAAGAAAGGGAGCGCAAGATTTGAAATGTGAAAAACGTCCAATGCTTTTATTCATGATATATGAAAGTGACAAACAAAAGCCCTCACAAATAAAACCACGGTGCCCCGGGTAAGACACCGGGCCATAAAGTTTCAAATTATTGTTTATTACAAATCCAAAACAAAGAAGTTCATTACTGGGTGACAAAAGTAATGGGTGTAAAGTTCTTTGCGGTCCAGTTGCTAGGTCCACCGTTGGTTGCCGGGTAGATCCAACTGTCAAACTCAGATTCTTCCACTTCGTCTTCATCCCCAATAGCATTTACTCCATGGTTAGGCATGGGAGCAGTCACCACATTAGGCTTCTCGGGCGCCTCAAACTGAACCTCCTTAGCATCAATAAGGTCTTGAACCTTATTCCTCAGAGCCCAACAATCATTTGTGTTATGCCCGGGCTATCAGAGTGATAAGCGCAACGGGCGTTGGGGTTTTATTTCGGAGATGCTGTGTTTACCATCTTCGGAGCCTCTTTGACAGTTACCAGGCTAGTTGACAGAAGTTGCGGCAGGATCTGAGAGAGAGTCATGCTGAGTCGAGTATACTTCCGTTTGGGCCTCTCAGCTCTAGGTTTGTTGTATTGCTGAGGAGTAGCAGCAGGCTTAGAAATAACCACCGTGTTGACAGCTTGGCGGCGTTCAGGTTTGTTTTGCCTTCTCGGACCATACACAGCACTTGCCTCCTTCTTGAAGGGCTTCTTTTCAGAATTGGAGGAGGTAACCTTCTGTATCTTCCCCAATTTTATACCAACCTCGATCCTCTCACCAGTCAGGATCAGATCAGTAAACCCAGCAGAGGAATTACCAATGAGATGATTGAAGAATGGACCAGATAGGGTCCCCAAGAACATGTCTACCAGCTCCCGGTCCGTCAATGGTGGCTGCACCCTGCCAGTCAGGTCTCTCCATTTCTGTGCGTACTCCTTAAAACCTTCTCCCGATCCTAGCGACATACCCTGGAGTTGGGTACGCGTAGGAGCGAGGTCGGAATTATATTGATACTACTTGTAAAAAGCAGTGGCCAAATCCTCCCAGTTATGAATGTTGGTTCAATCCAGCTGATAGAACCATTTGAGATGAGTCCCTGAAAGACTCTCCTGGAAGAAGTGGATCCATAAATTCTTGTCTGCTGTGTAAGGCTGGATCTTCCTTACATAAGAACGGAGGTGCATCTTAGGACAAGAGGCCCCGTCATACTTCACAAAGGCAGGCGCCTTGAACTTGTGTGGGATCACCACCCCAGAAGATATACCCAAGTCTCTGAAATCCAACCCAGGCACACGTTGAATCTCCATAACATTTAATCTGTCCTCCAGCTGCTTGTACCGGTCCTCAGCAGGAGGGTACTGTTCGTCATTGAAGTCTGTCTCAGTGTCAGAGACCACAGGACTAGGGACCTCTCTCCCTTGGTGACTACCTTCCCCCACAGATGGAGTAGTCCTCTCAGCTTCATTCTGCAATGTGTTCCCGAGTCTGCGCCCAGTGTTGAATAGCACAATCCTTTTCTTCTTTTTATTCTTCTTCAGGAGCAAAGCCTTCAGCTCTTGTTGTCCCTGGGCCAAGTTCATGACCATCTCCTGAAATTGGGCATTCTGGGCCTGGAGGGCCTTGATAGCTTGTTCATTGGATGATTCAGGATTCATGATGCTTGAGTGCTGAAATAAACAGCGAAGAAGATTAAGCAACCTGTAGGCAAAGGGTACTTTTAATGCATATGATGAATGAAATGCGTATGAATTATGTTTTCAAAGACAATCGGGAATCAACTTTTTAAACAAAAGGAACACACTTTATTAGATTTAAACTTTAAATTGTTCAACCATTTGCCTTTAGGCGTTACAAAAATGAAAACACTGAAAAGGAAATAAAGCTGTAAAAGAAACATTCAAAGCCCATCAGTGCTCCCATGGCCTCCTCTTCTCAGTACAGATATAATCATTCAGGGCTCGCTCGTTCTCCAGTAGCTTGGTCAGCTTCTGGATCTTCTATTCCTGTTCGTTGAACTTTTCCCGATAATAATCCCGCTCTTCCTGTAGTTGCGCCCAAGACCTCTTTAGTGTATCAACATCAGTGGGTATCTGAGGAGGGAGAACAACTGGAGGAACCCCATCTCCATCAGGACCTTCAAGAATGATAGGCCTGACAGCTTCATATGGCATACCTAACTTCTGAGCACAGATGCGGACCCATTTGTGGTAGGCTTCCATAGGTAGAGAAGTCTTTGGTCCCAGCTCTTGTGGGTCAGCTTTGTGAATTATGTCCCAAGCTTTGATGAATCTACGACGTAGCTCGTCACTATCTTTCTGAAACTCAAAACTGATGTGAGGTACCAGCATCTCATGAGGTCCTGCTCTTCTGGCTCTTCCAAACTGACGGAGAGCTAGACATGGATTATAAGAGATTCCTCCTTGGGTACCAATCAAAGGAACATTAGGATATTCCCCGCAACGATCAATAACAGCTACCTCATCCAAACCTCTGAGAGTCCAAATGATGTCATTATCAGTGAGAGACATTAACCTATGAGCCCAACCTCTTCCTTCTTGGTTCTTTAGCACGAACTTGGGGAGGTGCGAAATAAACCACCTCGCCAACAAAGGAGTACAACACCACAGAGTTCCTCGTCTTCGGGAAGTACGAGCATAGAGTTGTTGCAGGACATCGCCCAAAAGAGTGGGTACAGGGTTTCGAGACATGAAGATCCTTATGGCAGTGATGTTAATGAAGCTATCAGGATTAGGAAACAAGACTAGACCATAGATTAAGAGAGCCAGAATGTCTTCATACGCCCTGAAGTCCAGGTCATTCCAGAAACTGTTAGCTTTACTAACCAGGAACTTGGCCAAGAAGCCCTTAACTCCGCTTCTAGTCTCCCAGTTGTCCATTATCTCCTTGTGGGTCAAGGGAAGGGCTGCAACAATCTCCTCGAGCCTAAGAGTCTTTTCCCAACCAGTGAAGGGAGTCTGATCCAAGATAGGGATGCCAAGCAAATCAGAGAACTCTTCCAGGGTAGGGACCAGCTGGAAGTCTTGAAAGGTGAGGCACTGGTACAGAGGGTCATAAAACTGGGTCAGGACACTCATCAGTTGTTGGTCCCACTTTGCCGTGACTAAACTGAGAAGAGAACCATGCCTCTGGATGAAGGAAGTA
Organism: Vicia faba; assembly: GCA_948472305.1. Taxonomy (NCBI): domain Eukaryota; kingdom Viridiplantae; phylum Streptophyta; class Magnoliopsida; order Fabales; family Fabaceae; genus Vicia; species Vicia faba. The sequence goes on from CATIWC010002165.1 coordinate 253,549, forward strand.
GTATTTGGAATTCTGCTAACGAATTCTTCAAGCAACTCAGGTGGGTGAACAAAATTGAACCGGGTAGTGTTCCTTCGCATAGGCATCATGATGTCCTACAAAACAGAGCAAAGGTGAAACCCTCTTGTCTTTGAAATGGTCAGTCCTTATGCAGGATGCATGCAATGTTTATGATGGCATGATGTTATGATAAAGCACACCACAAATATTCACAAAGGCAAACATGATAAGGCACACAAGTCACACCACAGCCCTTAGAGTTTAGGCCAGCATGGGGTCTAGGTATTACCCTCTTTCAGTTTGTTGGTTAAGACCTGTCCTATCAGAAGTAACCGGGTTCTGGAGGATCCCAATATCATTGACTACCCTCAATCGGTCATAACTCCAGCATCGCAATCTTTTCTTGCGGCCAGAACCATTATGAGAGTTTAGCCTCAATGGGCGTAGCATACTGCTACTGTTCTATTGGCCAAGTTGGGTCATTTAAGGTTCTAAGGTCGGTTGGTGCTTAATGACTCCTCAGAAGACCCATATTCTCCTCGTTGCGACACAAGGGATATCGGTACAGACCAAGGCGCCACATCAACGTAGCCACTGCTTCACCCATGTCGGTCTACGCCGGACAGGTCCCTCACAGCTTATGCTACCTAACAGGGTATCCCCAGATCCGGGTTAGGATCTATGTAACTCCTATGCAGCCCACAATAATAAAGCAAACAAGCACAACAATTTAAAACACAGTTATGAACTATCCTAAGGTACACCTCACTTTACAGTATTGCTCCCCAGCAGAGTCGCCAGTTCTGTGATCGGTGGATCTGGAACTGACTGTTTAACGCTGGTTCGCGAAATGTCGCGGAAGCAAGAGTCGCCACCGTCTTTTATTTTCTCCAACATGGACAGGACAAAAGCACAGCAAAATTCCTTATGAGATAGTTTCTCGGTTCGGGAGGTAGATTTATAGAAAGGGAAGGTGTTAGCACCCTTTCTATCCATGGTTATCCATGGGCTCTTAGATACTTGCTCATTTGTGTTTTCAAAATGTTTGTTTGCTTTTCAAGTGTGAGTGGGTTTGAAAAATTTTCTTTGAAAGTTTCAGATCGACTCTTGTATCAGTCCTCAAGAGTGTTTGAAAAATCATTTTGAAAGCTTTTTGAAAAGTGTCGGTGTGAAAAGAATTTTTGATTTGTTTTGAATTAGAGCAAGTATCTATGAGTCATCTACCTACCCTAAGGAATTAGGCTGTGTAAATGTCCTTAAGGTAGTGCCATCCCACCATTGAGAGGTAGGTAGCACCACCGTTGGAGGTGTTCGGGTCAATTCGTTTGTAGGGACAGTGTGGCCACTAGAGCAACAGTAGGACACCTTAGAAGCTACCCTTATGCCATGGGTCATGGACATAAGGACTTACTAAAATGTCCTATACTCGACGACCATGTTTCGAAGGTAAGGCAACAGTGAGGCGTACCCTAAGAGTGATGTGTGAATTTGTGTGTTGTTTTCATGTTAATATTTGTCTTTGATCCGACATTGGTGAGCTACGAGTTATTTTTAATTGTCATGCATTCTTTCATACAAGTTAACAGTTAAAGGGGGTGCGGAAAATAAATTGCGGAAACATAAATCCTACGCTATTACAAGGCGCGGGTCTATACATCGCCAAATTTTTACAAAGACCCGTTTTAAGTAAATAAGTGCGGAAAATAAAAAATAGTAAAAGGTCCTATTTACTATTACATATCCGGAGCAATTACATAATAATCGAACAAATTAAATACGCGCGAATAAAGAAAAGGAAATTAATTTTTTGTCTTTTTTTTGGTAATTAAATGAAATTAAAAATTAATTAATGACTAATTAATTATTTTAATTACAAGAAAATATTTTTTGTTTTTTTTTATATTTTATGAAATAAAATAAAAAAAGAAATAAAATTCTAGGTTAACCTAAATCTAAATCTATTTTAATTATTAAAATGTTAAAATGGCCTAACTAAAAACTAGTTCAATTATGATTTATTTACAAAATAATAAATAATAATAATAAAAGTTTTAATTATATTTTTTGGGTTTTTATGAAAATGTTAGTTAAATTAATTTAATGATAGAGTAATTTTTTTGTGTTTTTTGGATTAATTTTGATAATTAAAAGCAAAATAAAAGTCAAATTAATGATTATTTAACAATTAATTAAAATATGCATGCAAAAATATTATTTTTAATGTCAAAAATTAAATAAACATTTTTCTGATTAAAATGCAAAAGGAAAATATTTTTGTGAGTTTTTAAATGCATGAGAAAATTATTTGAACATAAATTAAATTAGAATAAAAATATAAAATAAAGGAAAAATAAAGGAAACAAGTTAATTATGGAAAAGGTGGAAAAAGGCCAGAACCAGGACTTGAACTCGTGCCCTCTGGGAATATCCACTGATGCGTTGCCATCTGAGTTGTATGCTTTAATTGAAATAGCAATAAGCAACTAATATTATATGGACAAGCAAGCGAATCCTGGAAAAACGCGCGCGGAATTTTGAATGATCCAACGCCTGCTTGCCACGTCTGTCTTCTTCTCCGTTTGTCCCTGTAACATAAATAAATAGCGGGGGTTTTAAACCCCCCCAAAACACAGGCCTGCAAATAATAGCGATTAGCACATGTTTGAACATAAATTGAGCGCGATGGGTCCGTTTGCTTCGTCTCATCCCTCTCGATTCAACCATGGTGGTCTGAGGTTCCAATTTTGCAGTATGGGGAAATCCCCAATTTGAAGCTTGAAAAAACCTAAAATGTTTCAATGGTGAATCATGCTATAACGCATTAGAATGCAATTGAATCATCCTATTAGCTTCAGAAAGCCCCTAGCAACACAAAACAACAAAGAAAATGGGTCAAATGCTTATGAAATATGATATACGATTTTGAAAAATGAAGCAAACCGGAAGAGGTCTATGGCACGATTTCTTGAGTGATTGTGCTTGGTTCTAATTGCCAAAGCTTCCTAGGGATGCCAGGAATATGTTTGGATTGGAATGGAGGCTTGAGAGACGCTGCAACTAGGTTTTCAGATTTGCTTTTTTGCTTGAAAATTTGAAAATGCGTTTGGCCGTTTGGGAGCTTTTTTGGTCGTGAATCTGTTTGTGATGGCTTTCATACATGTTATGTAATGTGTTTTGATCAGAGTTAAGGCCAATAACACAATGCATTCATGCTTGAGATTTTCCATAAACTCCATTGAAGCACTTTCCATTTTTGAGCCAAAATTTGAATTCTTGCTTCATTTAGGCCCTTGCACGAAATTGGAATGGTCATGATGGTGATTCAAAGTTATTCAACACAAAATATTCCCTTTTATTAATTTTCTTGATTTTTATTTGATTTTAAAAGATTTAAAATGAATTAAATCAAATAAAATCAAATAAAAATGGAAAAATTAATTTTAAATCTTGAAATAATTTTTGGGACACGTGGGAAGCATGGCCAAGCTGAATCAAGTGGAAAAAGTGGGCCCCTTTTGTCAAAAATGAAGTTTCAAGGATAATTGATTTTGGCCATTTCACAAAAATTTCCCAACTTCTCCAATGCATATCTTGCTCAATTTTGAAGTTATGAACATGTTCTTGGACATTTTGGAAAGGTATTGAAGTCCTATAACCAATGTATTTGGTCCCATGTCATTTTGATTTACCAATCTCAAGTTATGGTCTTTGACTTAAAGTCCCTTTTTGTTGACTTTTGAAAATGACCTATAATGTTGAAATTGATAACTTTTTGTGAGAGAATTTCTTGGACTTGGAATGTGAAGATGAGTTGTAGGAAATGTCCTCCCCTTCAAGATGAGAATTGGATGGGATTTTTATGATGAACCATGAAAAAGTTATGCTTTGGTCAAGTTACAGTTGACTTTTCAGCTGTCCAAAAATAGAAACTTTTGACACCTTGATGATTTTTGAGCCATTCTTGTGAAATCATGGTCAAGATTTGACCAAATGATGATTGTGGCTTCAAAATGAGATGTTGACCAGAATTTTTGACTTTTGACTGCCAAATGACCATTTTGCCCCTACGGTTGATTGTGAAGCAATTAGGGTTTTTGACTGTGCAACTTAACCTTGTGAGCCTTGAAACTTGACATGTAGGTGCTTGACAATGTTTATGAGCATATGGGACTTGATTGAGCCCTTGAAAACCTCAACTTCCTTGCAGGAACTTAAACCCTAATTTGACTGGCTTAGGAGGATGGTTGACTGTGTAGCCCTTGAGTAGACTTTGAACCATTTGAGGTGATGCTTGTCAAAACTTTGAAGAATATGGGAGGGCAAATTTTGGGGTACAACAGCTGGAAATTCGACTAACTCCCATATGTTGTTTCTTTCGATTGCCTGTAACTCTTCGACCATAGATAACTTCCACTTGTTAATCTTGAAAGCTTCACTATAGTTGATTGGTTCAACACTTGCAAGTAAAGAAAAATGAACTAATTCTCCATATGGTTTGATTTTATCATCACCCACCACTTCATAATCATGAAGTCTATTGGAAGAACTCTATTTCTTTGAGGTCTTTGGATTGTTTCAGCCACATCCTCTTCGACTTCGACTGTGTCGGGAGTGTTAGCAACTGCTTCTTCTTCGACTTCGACTGGATTCTCAACAATTCCTTCGACCTCTACTTCATCTATTTCTTCGTCGAAATCAAAGTTCATTAATGACTTGTTAATTGAATTGCTAGAATTCAAATCCCAGGCAGAATTTTCATTAATCACAATATCTCGACTCAACACAATCTTCTCATTAACTGGATTAAATAGTTTATATGCACCAGTTTTATGATATCCTACCAGAATCATAGGTTCACTCTTGTCATCAAGCTTCCTTCTCCTTGCATCAGGAACATGCTTGTAACACATAGAGCCAAACACCTTCAAATGACTTATTGATGGTCGTTTGCCACTCCATATTTCTTCAGGAACCTTGTTCTTTAATATCTTAGTAGGACACCTATTCAAAATATAAACTGCATTCGAAATAACTTCTCCCTATAAAGACTTTGGCAAACTCTTTTGCTTCAGCATGCATCTCGCCATATCTAATATGGTTCTGTTTCTTCTTTCAGCAATTCCATTATGTTGAGGTGTATAAGGAGAAGTTACCCCATGATCAACACCATGTTTTACACATAAATCTTCAAACATCTTGGATGTGTATTCGCCACCTCCATCTGTTCGCAGAACATTGATCTTCTTCTCACTCTGGTTTTTGACAAGTATCTTGAATCTCTTAAAGATTTTGAATACTTCGTCCCTTTGTTTGATCACATAGATCCACAGCTTTCGACTAAACTCATCGACAAACGAAACAAAATATCTGTTTCTACCAATTGTATGTTCTTTGAATGGACCACATACATCTGAATGTACCACTTCGAGAATGTAGGATGATCTCATTGACATAGTTGAAACAAAAGAATTTTTGGATTTCTTTCCCACTAAACAACCTTCACAAAGTTTTTCTGGCATCTTAAGGCTTGGAATACCAGTAACCATATATTGAGTAATCAATTGATTAAGTAATCGAAAATTCAAATGTCCAAACATCAAATGCCACAACCAACTATCCTTGTGGTCGACAACAGTTTTCAAACATTGAACTTCTGTCGAACTGATCATACTCTTAAATGTCATATTCTTCGAAAATGAAGATTTTAAGACCAAATTGTTCTTGGTTTCGAACAATTTCAAAACTCCATCTTTCATGACAATTGAGAAACCTTTTTCGACTAGTTGTCCAACACTTAGTAAGTTGCATTTCATTCCAGGTACATAGAACACATCTTTGATCATAGCTTTCCCTTCATTACTAATTTGAAAGACTATGTTGCCAGTACCTTCTGCTTGCAACGAAGTATTATCACCAAGTTTTACCTTGCTCTTCTTCGACTCATCGAAATCCGCCAACCACTCCTTTCGACCAGTCATATGGTTAGAGCAACCTGAGTCGAGAAACCAGATCTTAGATTCAACATGGTTATCTACAACTGCAGCCATAACCATCACACCACCTTCAGAATCATCTTAATCTTGGCGTGCAAGGTTCACTCCTTCATCCTTGCCTGTCGATCCCTTGTCTTTTTTGTACTAACAATTCTTGGCCAAGTGTCCCCACTTTTCAAAATTATAACACTGCATACCCTTCTTATCTTCTTTGTCCTTTCTATAATTTCCTCCTCCCCTTTTCGAGGATTCAGAAGATCTATCTTCGACCTTATTCTTATGGGGATTCGACCAAGACTTCTTGCCATGAGTCTTGTCGAACTTACCTTTGAATTTGTTGGAACCACCGTCCTTTTTCCATGACTGAGCTTGCAGTTCTTGTATCGAGTCCTGAACTCCTTTCCTATCGATAATCCTCATCTTACGCGCCTCCAACAAACCAACCAAATCTTCCACTTTAGTAGTTTCAAGATTTTTGGATTCTTGAATAGCTACGATAACATGATCAAAGTGAGAGGTCAACATTCTCATTACCTTCTCAACTATCATCTTATCAGTAATGGTTTCACCATAACCCTTCATGAGATAGGCGAGTTTCTGAACCTTCGACACGTATTCTACAACTTTTTCATCTTCTCCCATCGACAACAACTCATATTGTTGACGTAAGGTTTGTAATTTGACAACCTTGACTTTCTCACCTCCTTCGTGATACTTCACCAGAATATCCCATGCCTCCTTCGTCGTTTCAGCATGAGAGATTCTATCAAAATTAGCAGCAACGACATCCGTTTGAATGCAATAAGCAACCTTGTAATCTTTCTTCTTGACTTTGTTGTGGGCCTTTTTCCGTTCGTCGGTTGCATTTGTAGCCAACACAGGAATGCCGTCAGTAACCACTTCTAGGGTTTCATGGAAGCTAAACAAGGATTGTATCTGTTTTTTCCATCGGATGCAATTTTTACCGTCAAGCATTGGAAGAGAATTCAGAATGTCTTTATCATTAGCCATCTTTGCAACAGTTTATTCACTTTCCCTAGAAACATGATCTCTGACGTGAAATTCTTGAAAACTTGATCAAGAACAATAACCAGAAGCTCTGGATACCAATTTGTTAGTGCGTGAGGCACTTTTAGTGAGGAGAGAAAGAGAGAATAATAAAGGAAATAAGGATTTGTGTTATTGAATTGTACAAATAATGATACATACTATGACTATTTATATATAACCCTAATTGGATTTGGGCTAACACAACTTGGATTATATTTAAATATTAAATCTAATCAAATCTAATTTAATATTTCAACACTTTTTACCTTCTTCATCTTTCATCTTTCAATCACAAAAGCATAGACCACAATTGGTAAACACAAATTGAATATAACACAAACCTTAACTCATGAGATCGGACATCAGAAAGTTACGGTGGTGGTGGTGTTGCGGGTGTGACTGGATTGGTATGGTCAGAGTGAGTGAAGGGTCACTAGAATGGTTTGTGCTGCACTGTGACAGACAAAAGAGTTTTCAAAGGGGAGGTATTGGGATAATGACACTGACGCGGGAGGTTTGGGGCTGACAATTTAGGTGTGGCCCGATCGCGGTGGTGCAACATGAAGTGGTGGATGCGGATGTCGTTGAATCTGACTTCGCCTTTGAATCGCAATTCCTTCTTTTCTTCTTTTGCATTTTTTCTTTTCAGAATTTGATTATCTTTTGTACTTATTGTTATATGCAATTATTAAATTCTATAGCATAAAGGCAGAGAAGTTAGAAGTGAAAACCAACAAAATATTTGTTATATCAACAAGATATTTGTTCTTCTTGAACAATACTGATTAATTTTGCAGGTTTTGGGTTTTAGTTTATGTGTTATCTCATGGTGTTTTGACCTTTGAATGATTTTGAAATATTTGTGGAAAAAAAAACTTGTAGGGAGTGTTTATTGACATTGTAGTTGCTGAAATGTGGTTGCTAGTAGGTAGAGAATACACGAGTGTATTTTGGTGGAAAAAGGTGTGTTGTGAATGGCCTAAAAAATGTTAGTAAAACAACAAACATAATTAAAACTAAAATCGAGAACATATAAAAACATAAAATTAAAATTGAGAAATTGAAAACAAAATTGGGGCCTCATATTGAAATCATTGGCCAAAAACACCAATAGTAAAAGAGATTTTTGAAAACAAGAAATTTGTTAAAAGAAAAACCAAAGGGTGAGTGAAATTCGTGGAACTGTGAGAATTGTGTTGTTGATGAGATTATTCTTAGGTTGTTGTTTAATATAGTCAACAACCCTAGAATAAACCAAAAAGAATTGTAAAAGTAAGTTGGAGGGTGTTGGGAATTTTTAGATGTGTTTATCAGAGTTTCTGTTCAGAAACCCTGGTATAAACCAAAAGTAAGAGAAAGATTCAGATTATGAAATTGTGAATGAAAAATTATGATGGACAATAATCCTATTTATAGACTTATAATTAGGTTTAAAAACTTATAAAGTAAGTTATCCAAAAATCAAAAGAACCCCCAAAGTCTGATATCTAAAAAAGCAAAGAAAATTAGTAACAAAAAATAGAAAAAGAAAAAGTTAAAAGTGGAACACAAGAGATTCAAATCCACAAACTCATACTTGCAAGCTTCATTCCTTACCAATTGTGCTATGTTACTCATTTGAAATAAAAGACCAATTGAAAGTATACGAAATCAAACAAGTATTTTCTATTTAAAGTACAAATAATTTGAAATAAACTATTATACATTTTTAAATGAGTGAAATAAATTATTGTTAAGATGTTAGTAAGATTAAACCAAAGAATATTATAAAAACCAATGTTGAAAATATTTTTGACTATAGACATAAAGGGAGGGCAAATTTGGGGTATGACAGTTGCCCCTATTTAATTACTCTTTGATTGAAGGGTGCGAGAATATGCAAGTATCGCATATTCAAATCGGAGGGTTATTAAATAATAGGAGACCCCAAAATTTGACCCAAGGTTTTCCAAATAAAGATATATTGTAAAGCATGCCCCAGAGAATGAAAAAAATATAGGAAAAGATGATGATGTATCATCTTACCAAAGTTAGAGCAAGAAGTATGATGACGTGGATAACTCTCCCGATACCTAGAAAAGTGATAGTAGATTTTTGTGTATTTACCATGACCTAAGAGGTAAATAACACAAGTTTGAAAATTGATTTACTAATGCTTCGAGAATAACATAGTAATCTTATAATTCAAATTTTGTCTATTCATCACAGCCTAGGGGATTAATAAAAAAGAGCTTGATAATACATTGCCGCATGGATACTAACATAATGAATTATGTCACAGAAAGATAGAAAACATATTGCTGCTTTGAGATTAATGCAATGAGTTATATCGTAGATTTTGTATATTTACTACAACCTAGAGAGTAAACTGTACGAGGATGAACCTGTTCATTTATCACGACCTATAGGATAAATGACACGAGAATAAACTTATGTATTCATCACGACCTAGATGATGAATAACATAAACTCACTAATCTGCATACCTGCTGTGATACGATGGGAGAACTAACTTGGGTGTTTTGAGTTTGATCGCAAATATTGTGATTAGCAAGATTCGCCACTGACTTTTATTTTATCAAAAAGGAAAGGTGAAAAAGCACAGGAAAGACCTTTGAGATTGTTTCTTGAGTTCGGGGGGTAAATTATGAAAAGGGAAGGTATTAGCACCCTTTTCATCTATGGTTTTCCATGGGCTCTTAGTTACTTGCTAGATCACTTGCTTTTGTTTGAAAATGTGCTTTGTGTGGTTTTTGAAAGTATTTTGAAAAAGCGCCATCGTTTGGGAAAGCTTTGTAATGATTCTCGTTCGTAAGAATGTATACAAAGTGTTTGATCTTTTGAAAATATTTTCAAGTTTGAAAGATGTTTTTGAAAGTGTTGGTGTTTGTTTTGAAAATAGCAAAGATGTTTGGTTTTGAAATTGAGCAAGTAACTGGGAGCATTCTACCTACTCAAAAGTCTTTCATGTTCATTTCTTCTTTCCTTTGACATTGTTATCTTACCATTGATTTGGTAAGTAACCCTATCTTTGGATGTAAACGGGACGGGTGTGGGTCATCGTATAACCATGATTAGCAATGTTGCAAGGTATCTTAGCATTTTTCTTTAGGGACTAAGATCATTTTTAAAGACAACTTAGATAGCTTCATCGAGGGACTATAATCTTGTATTTTTGCTTGTTTTTGCTAAGATACCTCACATGCGTAATATGGCCATTTATAAGGCAACCAAGTGGATTTTACCCTAGGGGTCCTTGTGTGCCAGTGTATTAATTTTCATGCTTGATTTGTCTTGTATTAGGATTTTCTACTTGTTGATTTTATCTTGCCATACACACCCTAATTACTAACATTTATATTAAAGCGATAAGTTGCAGAAATTAAAATCCTACGCTATTACATCATTTGGGGGATGGGGATACAAATTTACAAATGGGGGGATGAAAGCAAATAAATCCTAATTTACTATTACAACCATATTGGATGAATAAATAATGTACAAAAATAAATAAATAAATAAGAAAATTGTTTTGAAAGATTTTTTTATGTATTGATACATACACTTATGCATTGATACGAAAATTTTATGTATTGACGCGTGTCATTATGTATTGATACGAAAACAATTTATGTATTGACGCATGTCATTATGTATTGATACAAAAACAGTTTATGTATTGACGCATGCCATTATGTGTTGATACGAAAATAGTTTATGTATTGACGCATGTCATTATGTATTGATACGAAAACTTCCTTGCTGCTGAAAAATGAAAATTAACTCAGCATGAGTCGATGCATTCGCATTTCGTATCGAATCATGTAACATTTTGTATCGATGCATAATAGTTTGCATCAGCTCATAACTTGTTTTGGACATAATATGTGTCGACTCATAGCATTTCGTGTCGACGCATAACTGATGTTTTTTGTTTTTATCATTGTTTTACTACATGTAAAAGTCAATTCTCAACACATGGTTAGTGAAAATGAAAATCAAGCATATGGTTAGCTTTAAGGCAATGATATCTACATTTTATCTTAACAAATGAACCATTAATGTTGCTTGTATGAAGAGTTCAAAATCAAGAAAACTTACCTTGAAACTAAAATTTGTGCTTTGAGTTTGAGCTGCTGTATGGGCTGTTGTTGAGCCTGGGAAGTGATGATAGTGATGTTACAAAAAATTTTCTTATGTTTTAACAAATTTCCTTGAGAAAAGTGAAATCCTAGTTTTAGGTCCTTGCTTAGGAGAGGTGCTTGCATGCTCAAACCCTTTAGTATTCTTGAGCAATTGAGAACCCTAGGAGCATGAGAAGGTGTCTTGAAGAAAATGGGAGGGAAAATTTTGGGGTACAACAACTTATAAACCAATTATACATAAATGGAGCACAACAATGAATAACTCCATATTTCCCCTTGTAATTTCTGGAGTGTGTGGAATGATAAACATCGCCCAGGAGAGTTGGCACATGATTTCTTTGCATGAATATGGAAACAACATACTCATCAACAAATATGATATCATTGGGGAACAAAACCGTCATGAAATGAAGCAAGCTAAGATAGCATTTAAACCCTTCCAGTCTTTCTTATCAGCCTTAGCTTTAGCTTCCTTCAACAGAAAATTCAAATGAAAACCAAGTACAAGTGCTTTCTTTGCAAAGTTGGCCTTTAAAACAGATTCACCCAAATAAAGGGCGGCAGCAATCTGAGTTGCATCGAGTTTCTTCATAGAAGTATAGAGAGGAACCTGGTGCAATATAGGAATGTCCAGGATGGTGGAATACTCTGCTAAAGTTGGTGCCAACAGATAGTCAGGGAACATGCAACATCTCAGGTTACGGTCGTAAAACTGAAACAGAGCTTGGAGGGAACTCTTCTGGTACTCACTAAGAGGCGACTTTAGACACATAAAAATTCTTCCATAATATTTCATAAAGGTATCAACATTATTGGGAGGAGACATCTTGGATAGCAGGAGAAGGTTATCAAGAAATGGCACAGGGAACTTGTAAGAAATATGATATATGTGGTTGTCTTTCTTCTCAGTATCTATCTTCAAAGGCAGACTAACCAACAAGACTCAAAGATTAGAGATCCTAGAAATAAGAAACCATGTATGTTAAAAATGCGGTTAACAAAAATTTTCATGAATGCAATGGGATCATGGCTTCCATAAATTGAACCACTATTGTGTGAATATTAGAGTCACATTCAAATATAACAGAATTAAAGGTCCATACCACTTTCGAATACTAGAGAACCAAGTGTCAAAGAATCATCATTTGTACTTGTAAGAATAATTCCCACCTTATCTCACAGGTAAATTTTAATCAGAATGGGGCTTCTAGTGGTAACCAGAGTTGAGAGTCCTCTATTTTAACACCTCGCATTTGCACAAAAGGTGCAAGACAAAGGCATCATCAAGAGAAACTTGTCTGAGTGTAGTATCTCATGCCTCCTCACACGTGGCACTAGAACACGGGATTCAACATGAGTATCCGCTCTAACCTATGTGTACGCTGGCCTGGGTAATAGGCCTTTTACCTCATGTAACACCATCCCACCAATGAAACAACACAGTACAACAGCAGTAACCAGTATATGTAAAGCAATAAAATGTAATGCATATATATGCTCAGATATATACAAATCAACAAGCTATAAAGCATAAAGATAAACACCCAAAGAAAAGAAAATAAGATCTAGGAGTGACTCCGGGATGGACCAGCATTTGGTCAATCTGTCCCCAGTGATGTTTCTAGCTAAAACAATCGGTCAAACAATCATCGATGGAAAATCAATGAAGTCGCCATAAAACGTCATTTATCCCACCGGAAGGGAAAGTTAAACATCGACTAAACTTGATAATGGTGAAATCAAGGTCTTGCGACCAAGAGATACGAGTAAGGGAGTCGATTACGCAAGGGGAAGGTATTAGCACCCCTCACATCCGTGGTACTCCACGAGATCCACTCTAGTTATTCTAATCAAAGAGTGTGTTCTAATCTAAAGCTTACGAGCTAAAGGAAAAAAATGAAAAGATGGAATGCATGTAAAAGAAAACACGGGGAAAAGGATGAAGATTTACAAAGTTTTGCTCGCTTAGGCCCCGTGACCTAATGCTTATGTATCCCTTTAAGGAATCAGAGTGTCGTAGTTCGGCTCAAAATATTTCGTTTGTTTTGTGTTTTTTATGAACAATACTAATTTCTTTTACCACAACTTGACCTTTGGAGACTCGTGTGTTGGCATAGGAAGGAATTAACATGTTCTACCAGAAGAGGTATTTTAAAAAGAAAAGTGCTTGAAGGTGGATAATGCTACATTCATGCTCTAGCAAGTAGACATGATTCCATCGACCTTTAGATATTTATGTGTCGTATTGCATAAAGTAGAATTAACACATCCTTTTAAGAGTTTCAAAGAAAAGGCTCGAAGGAGAAAGAGTTTGAATTGGTTGATGTTTTTTACCTTGAAAATGATTTAAGAAATATTAGAGTGTTTTATGAATTTTCCAAAGAAAAGAGTTTTAGTCTTAATCATGCAAAACGGAAAGAAAAATATCTAAGGGAAACTATCTATCTCTATCCATAATGTTATCATACAATGATTGATCCTATGGTCGAGTTTGAAAGGGAAAACACTACCTAGGTTAACATGCATGGTTTGAAATCCTAATGTCTACTTCAACTTAAAGATGAGCCGAGCAATCCTAAGGAAGCATACAAAGGTTTAAATAAAAGCACAAATGCAAGTGCAATCAAACAAAGTTGAACCAAAACCAAAACAAAATCGAGTGTGACCTAACAACAAGAAAAGAGTCCAGTGGATCTCAAATTGGAGTAAGGAACTTTTTCCAGTGGATTTGCTTAAGCACCAATAGCAATTAATAACTCAAAGCGTCAACGTTTAAAGAAACGCAAGCTAACATCGTTGAAACGAATGAAAAAGTGTGGGGGTAGGTTACGAACCCTTTTCCAATTTATTTGACTCCATGGAAAAGAATAGGCATGACTCAAAGCATCAACGTATGACGCGAGCTAAGAACGACACATACTAGAAACTGTGGGGGCTGATTACGGGTCCTTTGTTCCACTTATTGACTCGATAGCAAGCACAAAGTAACAGGAAATGGGAGGGAAATGATATTTTCCTTCATCGAGGTCTTTTGCACACAAGCAAATGCGAACAAAAAAATGCCTTCTAAAGGTCTTTAAAACAGATTTTCCCACCTAAAGTAGGGACTCCCAGTCATGCATCTCTATTCCTAATTCTCATTGAAAGAAAAAGAAAAGACAATGTAGAAAATTAAACCAGAATTGGAATAATACCAAACGAAAAAGAGTTCATAGCAAGCAAAGCAAAGAAACCCGGAAAACTTCGTGCAAGCTAGCATCAACAAACAAAACAATCAGAGATCAGACGCTCAGAATAGGTGCCAAAGTATCAAAAATGTGAAAATAAATCACATTTGAAATGTGCATCAGACACATCTCATACAATGAGAAACACAATCAAGTGCATCGGAAACGAACTTGAATCCATAAAGAAGTGGAATAAAATGCTTTTCAATCGAATAATCAAAACATTAATTAAGTGATTCAAAGATCTCTTGAAATGCCTTGCACAAGTCAACAAATATGTTAGTAATAACAAGGAGGTATAATCAAAATCAATTATCCGCATCACAAATTAAATCAAGATTAAATTGTGAAGCAAAGAAATCGAAACAAGCATTGGAACACTAACATCAAAAACCAGGCAGCATTGTCGTTATCTCATGAACTGACCAAAAGGTTGACTTAAAACAACACAAACGCAATGTCAATCCCAAACAAAAGCCAAGGCAAGTACACTTATCCACCTCACAACAAATAAATCACATGTTTGCACCAACTTACTAAATCGGGCAGCATTGCACCAACATATGACATCATACAAAATATTGGTCTGGAACGATAAAAACTTGACATAGATATCGTCCAAGTGCCAAAACAAACTCCTTTGAGCATTAACCATCAATTAAATCACGCCTTAAGTCGATCTTACCAAAATTGGGAAGCATTGTGTCATATCACAACATTACTCGAAAAATCGCGTCGAAAACGATATAACTCAACATCAATTGTTCATAAACGCTCCATCATGCTTAAGTAAGCATCAAACAACATTTGAAATGTGATTTACAAGACATTTGTAATATTCGGGCAAAAACGCGCGCATGTATCGTAATCGGACAAAAAACGAGTTTAAAACTAACAAATTGATACACAAAAATATTCACCAATTCGTGTAATGCCGCTTAGAAATTACAAATACTTTATAGCAATTAATTCCACATGCAAGAAATGATTCCAAGCCTTAAATCAATTAAATCAAGTGTTGATGAAATTAATTAGATTAAAGCATTTTAACATCGAACAAATTAATTCATCATCAAATCGATTCAAAATTGCGTTAACACATGAAGTCAAAATTAACTATCAATAAAATTCCACAATTCGGCCCAATTTGACATCGAACTCCTCATCAATTAGTAATCGAAATTTCAAGATTCAAACATCATTCAACTGATTCCACATGCTTCCATCATTATCAAATTCAAGAATCACTTAATTAATTGCTTTAATTAAATCAACTCAATGAAAACTTAAATAAGCACTTATTCAAAATCACTTAATTTCAAAAGCACTTAAATCAAGAGATTACCGAAATATGAGAAGGGGAAGATCTGGAAAATTCAACGGAGGAAGAAATCGGACAGAGGGAGAAAATCGACGGAGGAAGTATGTCATGACGGCGGAGGGAGGTTACTAGGAGGGAGTATTCAAGCAGAGGGAGGATCCAGGAAGAGGAGGTGGTCTGGTGAGCTTCGCGGTGGTCGTCGGAGCTGCACACGAAGGTGCAAGGGCGGGAGAAGGAGATTCTAGCGGTTGAGAGTGAGGAAGAGTGATGAAGTTCTTGCAAATTTTATTTTTGTTCTTGCTTTAGAGAATAGAGAGAAACTTGAGAGAGATAAGATAATTTTTTGTGATATTTTGAGTAATTAGGGAAAAGTTATGTTCAATTTGAATTTTGAAAATATATAGAAATGGCTTCAAGTCTTGTTTGTCTTGTGTATTTTTTACAAATGCAGAATTTTTGACTTATTTCGGTGCACAACTCGTAAACAACCAAAACTCATGACATTCGATGCACAATCCTGACGTGCAATCTGAAACAAAAATGTCGATAATGAAATATGTGATGCAATACCGAAAGAATCGCTCTGATATGATAAAAAATGAGTGATTTATGATTCTTCGAATGGCGAGAAATAATTGACAAAAAAAAACTCTGTGCAGATTTTTCAGCTTATTTTTGTGTTCGGTCCGTGAAAACCCACAAGGTCATCACTTTCAGTGCATAATCCTGACGCGTAACACGAAATAAAATCATCGATGAAGAAATACGTGACATCATTCTAAAAGAACCACCCTGATACGATTAAAATCTAGAAAGTTATGAATTTTGCAACGGTGAGAAACTTTAGGCAGAAAACCCACTATGCATATTTTTCAACTTATTTCGGTGCACTACTTTGGAAACAAGCCATAAACCGAAGTCTTTTGAGCATAATACAAACTCGGTCCCTGAAGAAAATATGTAACTAACACAATTTGAGACACCTTTCCGAAAGAATCGTCTCTATATGATGAAAATTGATAAAGTTGTGATTTTTACAATATTGCACAACAGTTGACCAGAAATCCGCTTCAGCATGCGATTTTCAGTGTATTTTTTGCAATTTCGGAGACCTTCGTAAGAATTAACTTCTGACCCGAACATATGAAGTGAGGGAAAAATCAAGACAAATTTTATGCCCAAATAACCATTCAAAAACTTCGAACCGGTCGAAGGTTATGAATTTTTGAACATATGATAAATAGCGGTTCAACACACTGTTTCATGGTACCATTCATGGAGTATTTGCAAATCTGGGGATCTTTCTCACTGAATCAACTTCCGAAGTGAACATATGAAATGAAGAAAATAATAAGACGGTTCAAATTCTCCAAGAACCACTCAAAGATGATCTTCTGGTCAGAAGTTGCGAATTTTGAAGCATCTGAAAACTAGCGAGCCAGCGAATCCACTATATAACGTGATTTTAGGTATTTTGCGCTTTTGAAGATCTCCCTTACAAAATTAGCCTTCGTCCTGAACATATGAATTGGATAAGATCTCAAGACGGTTCTAAATATTAAAGAACCATTCCAAAATCATTTTTTGATCTCAAGTTATGAATTTTTGATCTCGCACCGCAAGATACTGAATTTATGTCTGCACTGTCTCAAATCGATTAAAACATTTAAATTTCTATGCAATTCAAAGCGTGCCAAGACACATAAGAGCTTGATATGATGATGATTTGATTAGTTGTTGATTTAATAGCTTGGAAATCGTGCGAAGTGCATTTAAAATCTGAAAACCCTGAGTTTTGTTTCACAGTGCTGTTTAACGGAACAATCATCTTTTGTAGTTCTTTTCACAAAGAAAATCCTTGATTCTATGAGTATAAACCCTATGACATGTATGTATGCATATGATGATAAAGTATAAGCCAAATAGGGTTAAAATGAAGAGGGTGAATTTTGGGGTGCAACACCATTAAACAACAACAACTCACTTTTTCTTATGGAGGTTCAAGAATACTTTTCAACTCTTGATTTAAAATCAATTGAATTTTCATGCAAAATGGTGATGATTAAGTTACTAAATAAATAAAGCAAGAGTAAAAATGCACTAGAATTAAATAAATAACAAGCAAAAGAGCCTACATATTCAATAGAAAGAAATGACTTGAAAGAAAATGAAGAGAAAAAATGAAGAGAGTTTTGGCTTAGTTTAGTGAATGATTGGTGGTGAGATTTGATAATGAGAATGTCTTTATTTATTGGCTCTAAAAAGGATATTTTAGGAATTAAAAAAGGGTTAATAGCTATTTTTCTCCTGCCATATGGCGAGTTTTGAAAAAACCCCTGTAAAAAAAAGTTTCAAAAATCCCCCTACTATATGAAGGTTCCCCCATTTTTCCCCCTGAAGAAGTTTACCCACCATATGAACGGTGATGCAAATACTTTGATGAATGAATGTCTGAGGCAAAATTAGGGTGTGACACAAGGCACTAAGGAAACTTTAATAAAAAATAGAAAGAAGAAGAAAGAATAGTAAAAAGAATGAAAGAAATGATTCTATTAGAAAATTGATGTATTATGAAATGAGGAGAAGCCTCTTTTATATAGGAAATAATTTAGTTCAAATAGAAAATTATCAATGGGACAAATTAAATGATTTAATTGATTAAATCATCAATAAATCGATTAAGGCACTTCAAAAGGCACTATAACCATTAACCAACACCGCATGGTTTCCATTAAATACATAACCTTTCACCTAAGACATCTATTTAATATTAAACCTAAATATGATAAGAATATAATTCAGAAACTCATAATTAACTCAATCATACCTTTCCTCAAAGTCCGCCTTAAAAATGAGGCATGGCTTTTTAACTTTCTTCGTCAAGTCAAACTACTCATTCACAACCACCACATCATCAACCAACAACCTTCCTTTGAGGAATGTTGATTAATTTGTGAAAATAAACTTATTCATCACCAATTTTAGTCTAGGTGTCAACAATTTTCCATCACATTATATAAAACTTCAACTAGAGAAATAGGTCTAAAATCACTCAACAAAGAAGAAAACTTAACTTTACAGATCAAAAATCCAAAGTCATCACCGCTTTTCTTAAAGAGTCAATCTAAAAATCAACATTTCTAAAAATCTATTTATTCCAAACCTTTAAAACCGATTTAAGAGATAGAAACCTCTCATAAATCACAAAAACTTTTTACAGTTATTAGATTCTAGAAGGGATGGCATGACAATTAAGTCCATTATTTTAAAAATCTAATTAATTTCCTTAAGTAATAGAGTATAGTTATTGAATAAGTGTTTTAAAAATTAAATTTATATTTAATAAAACAATTTCATCTATTAAATATATTTTCCGATTTCTCTTAGGCTCAAGCTGTCTTCGTTAAACCCTAATAGTTGTATCTTCACTTTAATTCTCCTCCACTCAATCACTAAGTCAGTTTTATGCAACTAATCAGCACTCTTAACAGGACATCTAATTAATCAAAGTTTGGTATTTGATTTAATAAAAATGATAACCTATTAAATTTCATATTACACCTATTTATTAGGATAGTGTGACAATGTTCTGCTATATAGGGCCAATTTTTAATCTACCTTTTTTTTGTATAAATTATTATGCTGAACTTAGATCAGAAATAACCTAATTAGCACAATAAAACAACTCATAGAGTTGGAACAAACCTTAAACATGCATGAAAAGTACTCTTCACGTGAAATTTTGCAACCAACATGATATTTTTGCAGTTTTCATAAATTGAAAAACAAGACAATTTTTGTTATGCATTATCAACCATTCTTAGATGTGACATTATTTTAATTAATTCATGTTTACATTTATGACACACCCATAACCATTTAAACATAATTTGTCATTGTTCTTAGGTAAGCTAGCAAAGCTCTTGCACTTTAGTCTTAAGCAATTAAGCAATAATATTACTTTTTTGAAAAAAATTGGAAAAAATTTTGAAAACGAAAAGTGTGATTAAGATTTACTAACAATATTTCTTTATTGACTAAAAAGTCTAAATCATGATTCGTCGTCTTAATTCATAATCATAACTCCTTCTCAATATATGTCTATCTTCTTTTGCTTTTTTAGTTTTGGCATTACTCGTTTAGTAAGTTTGGAAACATAAGATTCAGTGCACTTTATTGAACTTTTTTAAATGTTATCTTTTTTTTTGTTGTTAAATTTGTTTCTTTTTAATTGTTTTTTAACATTTAAAGTAATATTAATTGCGGTTTTTTAAAAATTGTTCTTTATTATTTATTACCGAGAGAAAAAATTAAACAATAATAAAATATTTAATGATCAAAAATTAACTTTATTTTTTATTAATAATAAATG